>VOMN01039557.1:0-11907 GCA_014899125.1 Orchestia grillus
CAATTTCATATAAGTCGATCACTTTGCAATCGGCCCTAGAGTGGCCAATCTCAATGCATACTCGACACCCTGCACTTGAGTGAGCTGTGCAAAAAAAGTGCTCAACTCTATCAGGGTGAAAAACGCAAAATGGAAGGCCTGACTCTGGATCAATTGCTTGAGGCTTTTCTTTCAAATGTGCTTATTTTTGGGCTCTTTCGAATTCTGCGAACAATGTTTTGGAAGCATCTGCTATCAGTGGCTTGAATCCAGATTTTTAGCAAATAGCTCTGTCTTTTTCAGCTAAATACGAGTAAATGGTATGATTTATTGGCAAACGTTCAAGTTTGTCAAGTTGTTTAACTAATTTTAGACACATGGGACATCTCACTCGCCGATTCCTAAATTAAGCGAACCTTACATGTAGAACTGCTTAAGACAAGGAGTACAGAAAGTATGTCCACAGTGAGTCATTATCCTTGGGATACGAGTCAGTATGTCATAGTTCTTTTTGCACAACTGACAAGTATCCTTGTTTAATAGAGTCTTGACATACTTTTCAATTTCAGGAGAGCATTAGCCCTGAATTTGTTCTGCCTGTTTGAAGAAGAAGGTTGTTGGGTTTTGAAGCTTTTTCATAAATTTAAAATAATTTGTAATTTAGAAGTTAATTAATATTTGACCTTCTTTGTCTAATTCAAAAATACTCTTGATTTGATTTATAAACTAACATCAATGAGCTATTTACCTGTGCCAACATCCTAGCAAAATCTCAAGGCTCAAGAGCTGCTTCGACATCGCAACCCGATATACAAAGACCTTAGGTATCCCCGTCCACAACCCATTCACACTTTATGTAAGTCTTCATTGATGCAGAATCGTAAATAACTTCATCTCTCCTTTTTCAGCAGCTGATATATTTCAACTCTTTCTATAGCGCCTTGTTCGCCATTCTATACGGCATAAGCCAAGTGCAGAGGCTAGTCTATTTCGAAATCGAGTTCGGAGTTCCAGTACGCATTATCATTTTTGTAATTTTTGTTGCTCTGGAAGCATGTCGGTTGCAGAATGGATTTCATGGAAATCTTAAAGAATCAGTAAGTTTTCTGCAACTATTTAGTTTCCCGAAATCTGTGCCTTTCTAATGCTCACTATTTTCACAATAACAGCTCAAATTGCCCTTTTGATATAGTTTGTGCCAGCGTCTCCTCTTGAATGGACTCTCCTTTTCTATGGAGTAATATTTCATATTTTCTAATTCCTTGTTTGGTAACTGTTTATTTGACCTACTTAGCATCTGTATTATGGGCAAATTGACTCGAACTCAGAAAGCTTTGTTTTTATGGAGAAATCCACAGTCCATTTCAAAGAAATGAATTACTACCCTTTTTAAAGCACTTTGATATCATATTTTTCATCCTTAACAACTATTAAAAAACCAGTAATTTGCTTGAATGAGCTAAAGAGTGTAAAACAAAAAATAAAATAGGTTGAGATCGAATATACATGATCAGTACTGAAATCTCAGCTGTACTCAGTTGTATTTCTTAATGAAATCCATGTACTCTTGGAATGAAATTCTTCCGCTGTTGTCATTATCGATTTGAGCGAAGTTCCAGTCAACCATTTCTTGGGTGATGTCGATTTTCAGGGGCCTGAAGGTATCTTCCATGAGCTTTCTGAACTCTGTCTTGTCAATAAGATCATCTTCATTGCCTTCCCTTTATTTCACAGAGTTGACGGCTCTCTCGCCGAAGAAGTGACCGAACTACATAAAACAAAAAATATACATATTCGCTGAAGGTGATCTTTCCGTCTCCATTAGCGTCGATTTTGCCAAAGTGCCAATCGATTTGCTATTGAGTTATTGCGTTCTCACTGACTCCGAGGTTGTCGGCGAGAAGAGCTCTAAGCTCTGTCTTGTCGAGAGTAGAATTGGAGTTCTTATCGTAGGCCTTGAAGATGGGCTCGAAGTGCTTTCTGATTGTATCCTTAAGATCTGTCATGTCGAGTAAAAAATCAAATTTAATTAATCGCAATAAAAGATATTTGATTTAAATAAAATTGAATGTTGATCGATTAATGAATACGCTTGACCAGATTTCGATTTGATTATATAAGTTTGAATTTGGTCAATTTCCGAAACCAGACAGTTTGCTGGTTGGAAGTTGCCATTTGCTCTTAGCTTTGCCCTTTAAAAAAGGATGAAATTGGAAGGCTCCAAACAGGTGTTATTGATGATGCAATTTGAGGATTCCTTCTATATAATATAAAATGTCCAACTACAAATAACTAATATAAAAAATATTCAATTCTAACGACCCTCAGCGAGTGGACCAGACCAAGAAGCTGATCTATCTGGCAGTCAATGATAGCAAGAATTTTAGTCCTTTCGCGGCCGAGGTAGCGCGTTCAGTTGGAGCATCTCTCGATGAGGGCGATGACGATGAGACGCGCAAAGTCTTCTTGCAGCTACTCTCAGAGATTGCCACCAACTACTACCAGCACATCCCGGCAGAGCACTACAACTTCTGTGGACTCATCCAGCTGCTTTCCGATGAAAACGTACGGTTCGCTCTATTCAGGCCGATATTCGCAAGGCTTCGCACTACTTGCTGCTAATATTCATCAAAAAATACGAGAAGATAGATGAAGTCGTCCGCAGCTACGCCAAACAAATCGAGGCTAATCCCGACCATTGGAAGACCATCCAAAAAATCATCCACTCTTTCCAGAGTCTTCTCGTCATCGAGCCTAAGTGTATAACTTATGGCAAGGACTACGCAGACATGGACCACTTCCTTCACATGCTTTTGGCCTTCAGGGCACACCATCATCACCTCATTCAGAAGGCCTCAGACCAGGTAATTAATTGTTTATACCTAAGACCGTCTCCTCTTTCGTAAAAAACTAGTATACTCCTAAGGTCCTGCCAAAGCTGGACGGCAAAATAATGAGTGAGCTGATCACTTATGCTAGTAAACTCAATATCAAGCTTTCAATTAACAAAGAGAATATGGCCATGCTTCACGTTGACTAAGAGGACGACCTCGAAGAAATCAAAATCACGAATAAGCGCACTCCAATAAAAAAAAGTAGTATGCGGCAGCGCCTCGAGGACTGTCTCCAACGGATTGACTCTGAAAACTAGTGGAAGGTAGCTGCTGATTGATAAATTTAGACAAAACTCGAATCAGTCGAAACCATGAGCAACTAGCTCAGCGGGTGTGAAAATTAAAATGACATTCCGGCTGACTTGATCGACAAGGTTCTTGACTTGACATACGATTACAACTTTAAAACCTGCATAACTGCGATGAACATCATTTTGAGTCTAGTTTCTAGATTTGAAGCGCTGGCAAAGGCTAAAAGCGAGCAGATCGAAGATGTGATTATCGAAAAAATATGCGATTTAAAGATGGCAGTTAGACAGATCGCAAATAGAATCCTGAAGAAAATGTATTAAGTACCAACCAAGCATTTCAACAAAAAGCTACTCACAAAACTTTCTAACTGCTCTGTAGTAGGCAAATAAGAAATTCTGAACTTTTTTCAAGAAAACTATGAGGCGGCTCAATCGAATGATCTGCCCAACGTTCTCTCTGATATTTCGTCGCAGCTTATGAACGAAAACACCAGAATCAAAATAAAAACCATCGACTGTCTTGTCAAAATCAGCCTTACCAATTAGCTGGAGTCATGCAAGCAAATCCTACAAAAAAAACTCAATAAAGTTTACTATGATATGTACCTTGAAAGGTTGAAATAAAAGATCGGAGCTTAAAAGGCAGATAATCTTTGGGACAGCGACAAAAATGTACAGGTTCAGAAAGGAATGACTTGGCAGGCTGAAAGAAGTGCGCCCATAGAACCCATAAACAAGCAGTCAATGACGAAAGTTTAGTTCGGAAGAAGAAATTCTGACAAGAATACCAAAGTTGATACCATTGAGGACTTTAGCTATGAAAAGCCCATCAAAAAGATTTAGACTAAGGATTCAACTCTAAACAGCTTCTCGAACAAGACTGCCAACACCTTTGACACCTTCCAAAGTTAGTAGTCAGGCAATTACAGGCTTTCTAAAAAAAGCAATAATGCAAAGCAGAGCAGCAGCTTTCTTAGTTAGCAGGAAGACTGGAAGCTCGAGCAGCAGTAGGAGAAGAAAATCCCTTTGAAGCCCAATCCAATCAGAAAAAAACAAGTTTAAACGAGCAATTCTGTCAGTAAAGAAGATTAAGGACTGGTTATTCAATCTAAAGAGTACATAAACAAAAACATATAAGACTAAAGACCATCTAGGTCACTTTACAAAAACAAAAAATAGAAAATCGAAGAGCCTTCAGTCAAAACTATCCCAAAAGAACCATTTTCCATCAAGAAATCAGCAACAGTAAATTTTAACTAATTTATTTAGAAAAAAGACCACCAAATTGACTACAAAGGCACACACTATGCGGCAAAGGACGACTTGTGCCCTTTGCCCAACACTATCACCGCTTTGAAATAGATAATCACAACTCTGCCCAAATAAAATGATTGGAGTAAGCAGTTTGATGGCCTCAACCTTCTACGAAGATTCTTGAAGAACCATTATGATAAGTATCACGAGCTTCATGAAAATTTGGCTACTATAATGCCCGAAGTTCTGAAACTGGTGGAGTCTCTGAGGTCTAGTTTGGCCAAGAACGCTATGATAACTTTGTCTGAAATGTGTTAGGCTCTGAAAAAGTCGATGGATGCCTTTTTAGAGCCCATTTTTGTAAAATTATTCAAAAAGGCCCAGGATGCAAACGCCTTCATTGTGGAAGAGGTGAACAAGTGCATGAGCTCTCTGTGTGAGTACTGCTCCAGTCACAAAATATCTTCCATTATCGTTGCTCATTCACAGGCCAAGGCTGCTCCTATAAAGATCAAGGTTGGCCTGTGCGTAGACAGGATTCTGCAGAAAAACAACTACGAGGTGGACGCCCTCAAAGAAAACCCGAAACTGGTGGCAGTTATGAACACGCTAATCGGTGACAGCTCTGTCTAGGTCCGGAACATGATCAGGGACAGCTTCTAAAATATATGTAGAAGCAACCAGAAAGGAAGGATTGAAGAGATTTTCAAAAGAACCACAACTAAGGACAGCTGGGAAAAATTCAAGAAAATCTTGGACAAAGAGTGCAAAAATATGGGATATTGACCGAATGAGTAGCTGACTGGCTGGCAGACTAGTCGACAGCAATTCAAGAAAATCTTGGACAAAGAGTGCAAAAACATGGGATATTGACCGAATGAGTAGCTGAATGGCTGACAGACTAGTCGACAGCAAGTGATGTGATAATATGGTTATTTTTCAGGGATTTGAACGAGTAAAAGTTTGAAAATCAACGATCTGCTTTGATCATTTATTGAAGGGCCTGCGAGAGTCGGAGGCCCAGGTTGGGGTAGTTGAGGTCTATTTCTGTTGCGATGTTGATCACCCGGTCCATGTCGTTAGCCAGTAAATCCGCGATGAGCTCCCTGCGGCACCCGGCAAAGACGTGCAACACGTGGCTCAGGAACTTCTCTGCCTTTTCCTGGCTTCGCTATGCTAGATACCAAAATTACTGATTCGAGCACGTTTTATTGCGTGTACCCGCCACTGATCTTGAGCAGGTTCTTCAGACTGACCTTCACGGTCTGGTTGTCAGGGTCTCGGTAGCTGACCACAAAATTGTGGCTCAGCAGGTCACTCAGGGTTGCTCGTCTACCATTGCAAATTTTTAAGCAAAGGCACAGAAAATTGATGAACTGATTCGAATACCTGTCCTTCAGAAACCGAATATAGTGGATAGTCTTCTCGGGGTCAGTGCGATCCCTTCGTGTTCGATCTGTCTCTTGCAGCTGTCCAGCTAAATCCAGCAAGGAACCCTCGCTGTGGATGAGACAGCACATATTTTCCCTTTCCGCTTGGCGTTGGCCTTGCTCAGTAAACAAGTACTTAATGGCGTTATAGACCTGACTAGTTTGTTCAAAATTCTCTAAGCAGCCAATAGAACTTTCAAGCAGAATGAGGCCGATCTTGAAGACATCAAAGGAGCGCTCTAAATCGATATTTTCGGGCGCTGGGTTTTTCATAAACTTATACTGCGTCGAAGAAAAATCGAAGGCAATGGGTTTAGTCGCCTTGAAATAGTAAATATTATTAGAGTTTATGTTGGGGAAGTGGTAGTATAGGCCCAACCCCAACTTGAGCTTACCCTCTGATGTAAACATGATTTGACTTGGCGAGAGTCCTCCAAAGTTGATGCCCGTCAGCTCGTAGAAAACCTGCAGGCTATGTAGTAGTTGTTCAGTCAGTTCACGAAGAGCTGATTCTGGCAGTGTACGCAAGAACTGTAATAGATTTAGTAACGAGCCAGCTCCAAGATATTCTGTAAGGATTGAAACTGCACCTTCTGGATAGTTGAACTGCTAGTTTAAAACAGCCAGAAAGTGTTCAGATGTCTGTGGAGACTGTAATTTGGCCTGCCAAAGCGCCGTCCATTATCTAAGGGCTAGTCGAGCATCTTTGGAGTTCAGCGGCTCCTAGCGCACACAGAGTACCTTGAGAGAAGGGACATGTAGCATTTTCTTTAAAGTACCCGTGTGCCGACCCCGTTTAATCACTTCTAGAGTAATGCACTCACTGACTCTGGGCCCGCCCCCAGTCCGAATCCCCATTTTAATCTTCTCAATAGACAGATCGTTAACTTCCTTGAATTCTTAATTTATACGTTTTTCCAGCTCCTTATATCTCAAAAAAGGGACCAGCGGGTTGCGATTTTCAGTCACAGTTCCGCGTTTGCGCTCTTCTCCTTTGCGTGGCTGCTAGTTCCTGTCTTGTCTACGATCGTCTTTTCGTTAGACGCGCTCAATTTTTTCCTACTTTTGAACATGCAATTACCTTGCGAATGGGCTCCAAATACTCGTTAACCTTTTTGGAAGAGTTGTGCTCGACAATCTTGTTTATGTTGCTCACGACCTAGTGACTGTTCTTACTCCTGCTTATCATCCATTAAGTACCTTCGACTTTTGTGCTGGTTGAACGCGTCAGGAAGACGGTTGTAGGGCATGCGTGGACGTCGCCATGTCTCCCGCAACTCAGGCTTATCAGATCGCTGATTTTCGGGTGATCGATGCTCCTATTCGGCCCTATCCGACTCGGTTTTCAAATTGAAGTTTGAGAGACTGTTGAGTATCTTCTGAGACTTCATGGCAGATACATTCACTGCATATTATGGAGTTTTCATGTGATTTGACTCCGAACTCTTCATTGTCTGTTTCAATATTCAATCAATAAATCAATCACTCAAATTATATCAAATTATAAACTCACTTTCATTTTATAATCATCCGCTTTACAGTCTCATCTGCTCAACGAAAACCTAAGCAATAACAATTTTTTTAACTCTTTAAGCTTATAACTCTAAAAATTTCAACCTCATACACTTTGTTCTATTCAACTCCCTAAGTTAATTCATTTTCTTATCAGCTTCAATCATACAAAAATTTAAATATATTTTTTTGACTCATGAGTAATCTTTAAAATGACTCGGTAAATTGCCCTCATCTTTGATTTTAAGAGAATTTCATTATTTTTGTAGCACTTATTTTATCGTAAATTGATAGAGTAAACATATAAAAGCCAACATGAACCGAAGCTCCATCGACAACGAAGAGGATAATGATTTGAAGCCACGTTACAAAATAATCATTTTGGGCAAGTCTGGAGTCGGAAAGACCAAGCTACTGACTCGTCTCATTCATCATTTCTACGAAGACTCAGGCATGTCGACCATGTCTGTCGATGTAACTCTAGTCAAAAGGAAAGGCGCCATTTTCGAATACAATGACACTGCAGGACAGTAACAGTTCGAGTCCATAGTCGACATGTACTACAAAGGGGCACACGCATGCTTAATAGTTTATGACGTTTCCAGTCTTGCATCCTTTGAAACCATCCCTCATTATTATAATAAAATCAAATAACTTACCCATGATGCCCTTATTTTCATCGTTGGGTGCAAGGCTGACAGGGACATTGAGGTTTCATAAGATCTGGTCGTAAAGAAATACAAAGGAATGAAGAGCTTCCAGACAAGTGCCAAATAAAATATCAACGTAAACGAGCTTTTTTAGGAAGTTGAAAAAGACCTGCTAGAGCTCAAGACCGGCAAGGTATTCTCGAAAGGAAAGCCAACTTATGCTGCACTCAATTATAGTTCTAATAAACCCACTTAATAAAAGAAAAAATGCTGTTGATCATAGTAACCATCCAACTAGAAAAGTAAAAATCAGTTATTTCATTTCTTTTGAAATATTAATTTGTATGTTCGTTTGTGATTTTTTGTTTATTGAATAGTATTTTTATTTTATATACTTTTTTTTAATTAAAAAAAAATTTTTTGCATTTTATTTGTGAAATAGTGTACTTTGTTTTCTTCCATTCTCAGAAGATAATAAATCTTTTTGCCTTACAATTAATATTTCAGTTGAAATACTTTATTAATAGTAAAAAAAATTGAAATCATCATAGAAATTCTATTCACTCATCTTTTTAAGTCTTAGATGTGCTTGTTTTCTTTTCTTTATAGATTTTGAAAAGGTTGAACGCAACTTTTTTCATCCTTTCTCTTTAAAACTACAGCCCTGTCAAAAGTTACGGCTTTACCAGATATATTACAGCCAAACTAAGATATTTTTCGCCTTGTTCCAGGCATTCTGGGTAGCCCACAGCCAAATGTAAAAGTTTCTATGCGTTTTTGTTTAGTGATGTGTCTTTGCTATTTTTAAGACTATTTTTCAAAACAGAGTAGCAATTCTACTCTAGTGCCACGTCAAAGCCAAATTTTTCTAAGATTTACTGTTCCAAATTGATAATATCCGCTTTGACTAGATATGAAGGCGAAATTCTCAAAATTGAACTTATTGAAGGCAGATAAATCTCATTCATTTTGGCCGCAATCAACAAGAATACAGCTGAAATGGGCTCAAAGTCGCTGCTAATGGGAAGACGCAACTGGTTGTACTTTATCACATAGGAAATGGCAAGATAGATGGTTTCAATGTTAACTTTGATTTTGCTATAGCGTTTGATGAGCCAATCAACACAGCTCCTGTAAAAGCTGCTCCTTAGTTCCGCCTCACAAGGAGTCTATTCATCGAAGGAGTAGGTATTGTCGGAAGAGGAGGTGGAGCACTCCTCGAAATCTTTGCCTCGAGACGAGGAGTCTTCAACATCCATCTGGGAGTCTAAGCCGCAGATGGAGTAGTGCGGGCGACCGGGAACTCCTGCACTGTTGCAATCGACGATGGCTTTGCTGGTGTGATTTTGGCTTCTGGATTGAGAGCTGATCTTTTTCATGTTCTTTGGTGAGAAGAATTATTATTTAATTCTGATTTCGAATAGAAATTAATTCGCTTCTTTCTAAAAGAGCACCCTTCCATTTTCCATTTTCAACTTTCTTCCATCGCTTATTCTTTGCCCCTCATATTCCCATCGACGTCGAAAAACTCGTTCGAAAAGCCCGGCTGTTCCGGCTCAAAAAGGATCAGTTGAGAAGATGCTGATTAATTTAGAAAAACATTATCTCGTTTAAATTACAGATATACAGCCTTAATTTCAATCATCATAACAAAAGTCAATTATCTAACTATTACTAAACTTAGTATAATAAAGTCGGTTTAAAGCAAGGACGAATGGGATCCTTAATGTGCTGCTCTCTTCTCAATCTGGGGCATCTTTAAACTAGTCTTTTGCCCAAAGAGTACTAAAAATACTAAAAGGCTCCGTTCGAATACATACTAAAGCTGCAAAAGAATGACAAGGCATGGACACTGAAGCATGAACAAAGGTACACAGACTTTTACTTTCAACTTTGCTCATACTATAATTAAGTACCTTACCATAACTTGACACACGGGTTCGATGTCATGATAGTAAATATGCTTTAATTTTAAGGCGATAGACTAATATTTGGTAAAATATGGAATGGCTTCAAAACTTAGCATACCAAAAGAATAGCGAATCTTTATTTTGATAGCAGCCTTGGCTCATGACAGCGGTCATTAAGGGCTTACCAATAATTTTTATAATAATACTGATGCCTAACTAGCCTTGAGGTACTCCTATAAGTCCCCGCTGGAAAATATGCACAGTTCTAACCTGATGTCATGCCTGAAAAAAAATGAAATTGAAGTACCACAAAAAATGAAATAATTAATGATACGTCTGATATTGGCGACTGACAACATCCATCACTTTTAGCATCTAAAGCAAATAAAAAAAGTCACTGAATCCATAAGCTGGAGAGTCAGTCAGAAAATAGATACATAGTACAAAGAAACTGTTCTTGAAGTCCTGCTTCACACAGCGGACCTAAACTCCTGCGGAAAGCCCTATTAAGACTTCTTGGTTTGGAACGAAAGGCTGTATGAGTAGTTCAAAATAGAAGTAAGATATCTATTAAGCTTAGTACAACAGGGAAAGGGAAATGTCGGCAAANAATAGTTCAAAATAGAAGTAAGATGTCTATTAAACTTAGTACAACAGGGAAAGGGAAATGTCGGCAAAGAGAAATAGCTTTAATTTTGATTTCAAGAACTGGGAACTGAGCAAAGCTTAATCAAACTTTGGATTTTTTAGTGGAATGGTTCTGCCCTTTTTTAAGGAGGTTACTATGTTGATGCCTTAGTTTTAGACGTGCTACCAGAACTCGCTTCAAAATACGTAAAATTTTAGAAAAAGAATACTCAAAGCACAACACTAAAAAAATTGAATAATAAAAAATAACAGTTTTCCATAAACTCAGCCATTTTTCCGGTACAATTTTAATAATAATACTAAATTCTTTTATTTGGTAATTTTTAATTTCTTTATTATTTGAATATTCACCATCATTCATATTCATCAAATACAATCTTTTTAAATTCAACAATTTATTTGCCTTTTGTGATACAGCAAAGGGATTCATTGTTCAGGAATTTTAACACATCAGCAATAAAAAATACGTTCATGTTGGCTTAGACCAAGTAGGGCATGGAACATTCTAGATTTTTCAAAGTTTTTTAAATTGATTTATTATTTGATTATTCTTTAAAAAAGGAAAAATAAAATGGACATTGAACGAACAGCATAAGACTGGAAGAGTGAAGGCAATCAGGCCTTTAAGGACAAGAACTACGAAAACGCAATAAAATATTATTCTTAAGCAATAAAATGTGACGGAAAGGATCACAGCTTTTTCTCAAACAGAGCAATCTGCTACTATAATCTAAAGGAGTACCACAAATGCATCGAAGACTGTACATCATGTATTTCAATAAAGTCGAACTTCTCAAAGGCATACCGGCGAAAAGGTCTAGCATACGTGCAGCTTATGAAGTTCTAAGAAGCCATCAGTACATACAAAGAGGCAATGGCATTTGACAAGGACCAAGTAATCAGAAACTAGCTTGAAGAGGCCGAAAGTCTACAGTCTAACTACGCTCGGTATTTCAAAGCGGTTTAGGAGCAGGATTTCAGTGAAGCTCTATCTTGTATAGCTTATGTAGTGAGCAAGGTTGACTCAAACGACAACATAAAGCTGTTCAAAGTGGAGTGTATGGCCAAGACAGGTGACACAGCAGGGGCACTTGCTTTACTGAAAACAATTTCACTGGCTACCAACCAGCACCCAGACACTTGGTACCTGAAGGGTATTATCGAACTATATGGAGGTGAGAGTGGAAGAGCCAAGAAATTCTTCATGGAAGGGATGAGACTTGATCCGGATAACAACAAGTGCAGACTGTCGCTCAACAAAGCCAAGCAGTGTGAGAAGCTAAAGGAGGAGGGCAATGAAGCTATAAAGCGCGCCAGCTACGAGGAAGCCGAACAAAAGTACACTGAGGCTATTGAGCTCGATCCCAATAATAAGAAGC
>VOMN01039558.1:0-175649 GCA_014899125.1 Orchestia grillus
GGGAGGCTCTTCGATCGGTAAAAATCTTAAATAGTTTAAGATCACGTTTTCGTATTCATACGAAATTTTACCCATCATGGGATTATGATGGAGGAAATTTGATCGCTGTGTCACCCATCATATTCCTATCTCGGTTACATTTTCCTCGTCAGTATTGCGTTAATTTTGTCGGCGGAGCCTATTTACGGCGCAGCATGTCATAGGTCCAAAATTTTCGTTGTTTCGTCCCTTGAAAACGCACGCTGCTTAAAGCGTGCGAAAGCTTGGGTAATAAGTATAAAGCCCAGTGGATATTTCCGAATATTTACCCGACAACTCAATTTATATGAACGGACAGTTCGGACTGACTATTGCCAGGCAACATTATTAGTTAGAAAAAATGCGCAGCGAGGCTCGATCAATGTTATTTAAGGCTTAGTATGGATGGATGCATTTCTTCAAAGAACAACGCAAACGCCACCCAATGCTCTCGACTGCTAATTATCTCGCATGGGAAAATTCGGTAGATTTCCGTTTGCAGATAACTTCTCTTCTTTTACGCTCTCAGCAATTCAGTTGTAATCGTTCCCAAGCCCTGTAACTTTCTCATTCCTTATAATGTTAAAATTAGTTTACCATCTGCAAACTGCAGATAATATCTATTATATTCATAATTTTATTGCTCATTTCAATTTGTATATGAACGTTGGCGCAAACTGAAAGTGAAAAAAATCTTTGTTGGATTTTCAACGTTTCGCTAGAGGACTCTCTTGCGTGCATGCTCATTGATTATATTGTAATATCGTTATCCTTTAAGTGAAAAATTTATATCAAGCCGAAGTACTGTAAAGGCTAAATATACGATATGTACTTCATACTCTATAGTACTTCTAGTGTGCGTGGGCACAACGATATGTTTTGAAAATCTATATTATGCATATACCTGTATCATATATGAATTGTATTCAATAAATCTCGTTGAATTTTCGCTGAAATATCTTCGACTAACTGTGCGTAGATTTGAAACGCTGCCAAATAATCTTGGATATCGTGTCTCTACTCCTTCAAGCGTTCAGTCTTCAAAAGCGCTGTTATCAAGATCAGTGCGAGCGAGAGATGATAGCTCATTGAGCGAAACCCGTGTGTACCGGTTTCCGTGCTGCATTCGTGGGAACGTTAGCCAAAGGATGAATTAATTGTCAAGAAAAAACGGGAAATGGCATACGTGCTAGGAAAGCTGCAATTCTTCATATTCTCATTTGCAGGCTCATGAGTGAAATTGTGAGGAAAATGGCATAGTCACCTGTAGGAAAATGGTTGTTGATACCCATGAAGTTTTGTTGAAAACCTTTTTTTTTACGACCCATCTGCTTAAAATGTTATTGGTATACCAAAGTTAGGCTCGGTGCTCGTTCAATCTCTCGCCCATCAAAGAGCAGCAGCAGCAGCAGTTGTCTTGTAGAAGTACCGATATAATATCTCTCGCTACAAACGTCGGTTGAACTCGCTTCGCTGAGTTATTTTCTTCTCTCTGATCTGATAATTGCGAGATTATTTCGTGACTGTTTCCGGTTGGTTTTGTCTCAGACATGAGCTGCTAGAGATGCTCTTATATGACTGATGACCGCCGCTTCTCGGCCACTCTTCCATCCGAGGGCGCGGCTATTGGCCACGCACAAATGCTGTTTTCCTACCTCTAATTCTTCGATTAGATTTATCTATTTCCTCTTGACGTTTGCTGAGGGCTAAATTTTGTGAAGGAATTTGTTCTATTTCATGCTTCATAAACGGTTTTTCGCTTTCCTAACGTTTTTTCACATGTTTTCGACGTGGATAAGTTAAGAATGATGAAATGCTGGTGGCAAAGTTCAGCAACGGAGCATTGGTCAACATCAGTATTCGAATTTCTCAACAATGCATTAGAATCATTGTCAAGAAGCGTGGGCATGTACGAAGCATGAGGAGTGTCGCACTGCCAGTTTTGCGGTGAACAGCGCCTTTCACATTGCGCCACACAAACGCCGCGGTCTTTACCGCGTCACCAATATCTCCGACCCTCAAGTTGTGCACTGGCAGTCGGGCACTGAGGAATGTTCCCACAGCCTTCGACTTTATGTAATGAGCTCTTACACAAGCTTCATCTTCTCTTCGTCGGTAATTATACGACTGACGTAAATTGTTTCTGCATTTTTGTACGTTAATGCAAATTCAACTCCTTTCATCCAACATATGATCTCTCAACACATGCCAAAGAAAGGATTTCGGATCATTTTCTTTCAATATGTCCATCGCGTTAAAGAATAGTTTGTGGGCTTCTGTAGAAAAAACATTTTCTCCATTTTTACACCCCTGAACATTTATCAGCTGTCTAATCTTACGTTATTATAGCTCATGTTTCAGAATCAGAGTTCCTAGTAATCCCTGACGACTGAGCGGCATGTAAAGCCTTATTCATTTGGTCGGTAAATCAGGTTTTCCCTTCCTCTCTCCCACTGGCAAGCCTCAAGCATGCTTGTATAGCAGTTCGTGCAGGTATGTGGTTATGACACTTCGCATGGTACTTCGAGAATAGAAAATATATCACTATTAGAATAAACAAATCCAGCTGAGATTATATCCCTCTAGTACTCAAAATGCTAATGCATGTTCAAACGGGATGCACCTGAGCAATATTCCTAGTTTTCACAGTTCGATAGATTGAATTTAATCTAAAAACTTCTTTTACACTACTGAAAGTACGGCTCCTGCATTCTAACTTGAACGACTGGAACTGAAATCTGTAAATTCCTACGACGAAGTTTATGCAAGGGATGGTCTTCCAATAGAACTCAATCACTGTGGTGTACGACACCTGAATTTTCAAGCATATTACACTCACTAGTGGACTAACGCAGCTGTTTACTAAGTTATGCAAATCTTTTTAAAACTCCTAGACACACTGGGGTACTGGAGAGTACTACCGCGAAAAAAATGTTGCTGCATGTTAACTACGGAAGTATACTTGTACTATTCCTGAGACTTGAAAGACGTGCGCCTGAGTAACGCTTTCAGTAAATGAATTCTAAGTGTTTTTTTTAACCTTACGCGAATATAAGCGTGAGAATTCGGCCGCTAGCGACACATGTAATCCTTTGTAACACTTTCAAAGAGTAAGACTAAAAGTCCTTCATCATTTGATGATTTATTATTTGATGTAATGCGGTAATTCAACACTTGAATGTTTCAGTTAGATAAACTAAGTTATTCGTTGACTGACTGAGCTCTTGGAAATAGTTTTCGTAATTTATTCGCACAACATCCAAATACTTGGATTTTAGGTCGAACAGTGTACTAATTTCTAAGTTCTTCCAAGCTAATCTCAAAATGTTCACACGCGCATAGGCAGCCTTTTTGTCAAACCAAGCTTTGAGATGTGTCTTTTCTACGTAAACCAGTTTGGTTGCGGCCGCCAGCTCCAGCCTAGGGCCCCAGGAACTCGTGTTTGCTAACGCAGTCACACCGACCGCACCTCTTGCTAGCCGTACTGTGTTGCGGTTGCTCACTATTGCGTACGTACCATAAAGTTGCCTCCTGCAACTGGTACTGTGCACGCCGCCGCTGGACGTGCCAAGAGGTGCCAATGGCCAGAATATTTTGGTACTTCCTTATACTGGTGTATGTTAAAAATCCTAGATTTTGGGAACGAAGAAAATTTAGGTTCATTCTATCAGAATTACTATTCTGAAAGAGTGATTTTCCCATGTATTGTGCGGTTTAACTTTCAAGTCACTAGACACGTAATATTTTGTAACAACCGTTCTGAACTGAACCGCAAGTTTTGTTTTAATTTGTGTCAAGTATATTTTATGAGCATTACGAACTTACGTGGTACTATCTACTGCCATTAATTTTTTTCAGTATCATTCGTCCTTTAGCCACAGAAGCATTTGTCGCTAAATGATCTCCATAGGAGCGGGTTCCGAATTTTTTGTTCTTCATTTACATCAAAAGATATTCTTCTATAAGCTTTTAAATCACAAATGTGTAGATGACTCTCTAAATCAAGCTGTTCACTGTGTACACATGACGCAACTTACAGAGATACTCGTTGACTAGACGGAATCTTTACAACACGGGGTTACTGGGAAGTACACTCGAGGTAGACGTGTTGAGTTGCTGGGGTGCAAGAGGCGGCCTGATCAGCGTGCCCAGCGCAACAATGAAGCCACTCTCGCCAAGCTGGAGTATGCGCCGCTGAGGCCCCTCTGCTCAGCGGTGTCTGCCGCATTCTCACTTTCTTGAGCCCACTTTCTCTCTCGGTTTCTATACGGAGGCCACCCTGCCATCCTGCCCCCACCGTCTCTGGCCAGTACGGTATTCCTACCGAATACTTCCTATGAGAAATGCTTCCCCCAGCTGCTGAGCTAATGAACGCGGTATTCTTACGGAATATTTCAGACAGTCAAAGTACCAGCGGCTTTCGCTTCTACTATGATTTTCTCCTAGGTTCAGTTGAACCAACTGCTCAGTTTCATTGAATATTCATGAGGATTCTGAAAAGATGCTCGTTTCTTCTTTGAAAGTTTGATTATCAATTAATTTTCCTGGAAAGTTTCACATGCTTGTGTATGGTCGTTAATAATATCTGTGAACGAATGAAATTTCATTATGTTTTTTTCTGTAAGCGCAGCTCGATTTGTACCGAATTGATACTTTCATGCACAGGTAGGTTTGCTTCATGAAGGCTTCAAGTGAATTTTATTAAACAAAAAGTTAAAGTAGAACTGGATTGTTGCCGTTTTGAGAATACTAGTAACCATATAATCATTTTGTCTTAAAGAATTTTGTTGCCTCAATGAAATTTGTAAATAATTTGTGATAGAAAGTAACGTGCGTATCTTCTTTGCCAAATTCGATATTACCTGATAGCTATTTTCATCGCATTTATTGTCATAATCAACATGACCTGAGATGTAGAATTATGCCGCTCTAAAAAAATAGCTTTTGTATTGCTAATGAACCATCTTCTCCCTAGCATGCCCATCATGCAACTGTCGTGCCTACAGGGCCAGCATCCAGTGTTCCATAAAGGTCAAGCTTGCCAGTAGAGCCGCATAGCAGATTTGTGTTACACCTTCATAATTCTCAATAATTGAGTGGTTGATATTTGGCCTAGGCTGTTTTCCAGTCGAAATCAATCAAGTATTTCGAGTTGTAAGATGTTGACCAGCCTTACGCAAATACCAAACTTTCAGTTTAGTTGGTCTTAAGGAAGGTGCATGTTCTAGCCGCAGCGTAACGCATGACTCCTGTCTGTGCTCTAGCTCGCACAAATGTGACCCCAGCACCATCTCGAGCCCAGACCGGCCGGCTCTCACTCCTCAGCTCTCACTGCATGGTGTCTACTCGATCTGCTAACAGACGGCCATGCATCCCTTGGTTCACTTTCACTCGACTGTATTAAATTAAAAATTTGTTTTCTGCTGTCATGGCATATTCATCCTGTGATGGAAGTCTCGGGCTCTTAAATCGTGGATCGCAGACTAGGAATCCAGGGTTAGCGCGCCACAGGAATGGCAGTGATAGTTCTCGTCTCAAGGCCAGTGAGAGTAAGACTCTCTCACCTCGCGCTGCTTCGAGCGTCCTGCATACCACGCGTAAAATAATTACGTTGTCTCACGCAGGACACTGGTAAGATGGCATGAAATGGTATAATGGACACTCATTATGAGGTAAATTGTCATGAGTTTTTAAGAGATACCTCGCATTATATGATGAAATTTTGGCTGAAATGAAATGACCTCATTAGTCGGCTTGGCCACTATGAGTTGTTTCAATGTCATCTAAATATTACATTGAAGAGTCGAACCATTCAAACGTTTTGCGGATGTGACTGACTTTGTTGGCCTTCCCTTTGCTTCTTCATGAAGCATTTAAATAAATTTTTACTCAGGTGTTTGTACATATTTTGTCGTGCTGAAGTTTTTGTGAAGTAGTAAAACTTTTTGTGGTCATTTCCTTGACAGAAGCTCCAGCTTTCGAGGCCGTAGACTGTGTAGTGAAGACTACCCTAGGACGTTAGAAGTCTCTGAGCGGAAGCATTGTTTTCTTGATAATCTTCACCAACGATCAAATTCAACCCTTCCGTACATTGATTAAAAGATATTACCAGGAAATTCCCTTGCTGTTTTGCAGAATTTTGCCCTACGTGAAATAGATTTCAAAAGTGGCTTTACAACTTTGTATTATTTAGGTGCCCTTTATGGTGCCCAGCCGTGTGTACTGAGAGATGCGTCGAATTTTCACTGATAACGTTCGACGTAATGGATGTATGCCAATATGTATTCAAAATTTCGATATGTAATCAGAGATACATGAGATTTCACTGTATTTTAAGTTTTAACGAGCTCATTAGAGTGACACGTGAAGTCTTCCAAATGCAATTAAACCATGCTAAGTTTCATGCTTCGCTGCTAAAAGGAAGTCCATCATGCCTCAACCTCGGAGTGTATAATACAAAAATTTCTTGAATTTTGTAGGTAACTGTTATGTAGCCTTGGTACTTTCATAAGGTTGACTCTTAGCCCTTGCGGTCAAGTGATACGTTGCATGCAAATCTGCAGACTTCGCATTTTCGACCATGGCATATCATTCAAAAGGCGATGTACTGATTATGATTGCGCCCTCGTGGTTTGGCCAAGCTATTGACCCTCGTCCGAGGCTTCCGAGGGCGTGGCTCGTGTCAACGGACCATTTTTCTTCCATTTCAGAGCAAAGGTTGAGCGTTTGACCTATCCTTGTTTTCAGACTAGGAAAGGGTGCTGAAGTTCACCACGAGGCTATTAAAACTATTAAAATACCATTTTGAGGTTTACCCGTGCGCTCCGCATGTAGAAGGGTTTCACTTTCGCTCCTTATTCGCTCTTACTCTTTGTATATTTCAAAATTCTATGTCTTTGCTCATTCTTCTTAGTTACTTCTTCAAGGCTATTGTAGTGTGCCGTAGTATAGTTTTTTATTTCACATCATTTTTGTTCGTAAAACTGGCGCATTCAATTATTTTTGCCTTTTGCCATTCCACGAGCTCGATTTCATCAATGACTGCTGTACGCTAAAACTCAATTTCCAAGCTGTCACCTTGGCACCAAAAGACAATCCAGATTGACACCGGCGGACCCGTGACGCCCTTTCCTTTACGTAACGTGTTTCTTAACAGCCAATACCCGAATTGCGATAGTGTAGATGGCGGTCTAGCGTAGTCACGTGTTTATGACTAACGACATGACTTCTAGATTCTAGACTTTTTTGCTAAGTTTCTTGAGGACGAGATACATTCTTTACCGGTGGTCATCTTGTAGCTGGTAAAAAAGACATTAACAATTTTCACATAGGTCGAAAGTCAGCACTAAAAAACTTAAGCTTAATGAAATTAAATTCCCCTGATTTTCATCAGGATTTATACAAAGGTGTTTAGCAGGTGCATATAAAAGCGACCATGAGGCCCTGGACTATGCCATTAGACTTTAATTAATTCGCCGACATCGAGGAGGGTAGAACACGGGCTTGTGTCAACCGCCCTCGTGCAGTAGTCAGGCCAGGGCATGCGAGGCCGCAGAGCGCTGCTCACCGACCAGCTGTACATTTGTTTCTCAAGCCCAAAGGTTGAGCAGCATTAGTGCTCCATCCATCACAACTGTGCGGCATCAGAGCCAACTAATGACGCTTTTGAAGGGTCGTCGCACGTCTGTAGGGTTGGTAGAGGTTAGCGCGAGCCACTCCGTAGCTCTCAGTAGACGATACTGCAGGCACACTGACGCAACTTGTGACCATCCTGTCCGCTGTGCTAGTTTTTGGAATCACCAGTAAAATGAGTGATGATAAAAGAATTTGGTAGTAACTCTCTTCAGCTTGCTTGCGAGTGTGGCCTGGTAGAGTTGTAATTTCTTCATACATGGGCTCAGATTTACTTTGTATAATTTATTCACCCTCTACTATGAAATAATTTCAAAATTAGCCGAAAATCAAAATCCCTCCCTGCTGTGTTTATTTTTGAACATTGATGTTTTCGTCAGTTTTTACCTTGTTTCTTATTCATACAGCATATTATGTACATTCATTATAAACTCTAAGCTGCATTTTTTCTTATTCAAAATCTTAAAATAAAATCACTTCATATTCTGATCATATATTACAACTCCTCTAGATACTGCATTTTATACTGAATAGAGTAAAAATGATTTAAAAATGAGCCGTATTCATGCAATAAAAATACTTGGAAACTCACTCTTTGCTATTGCCATGAATGGTGCAATGAATCAATTTCCGATGAGCTCTTCCTATTCCCCTGATGCTGGTAAAATATCATCTACACGAGTGTTAACAGACAAACAATGACAGTCTCTCTTTGTTGAGCTGTGAAAAAAACACATATGCGGAGTAATTATTACGTTACAAACAGATTCAGCTTCCTCCTAAATTATTCTCCGGAAGTGAAGTATGACCTGCGAGGTCATTTTCGCATGCAAAATTAAATCACGCAAAAGTTCTTAAAATGACCAAGAATATTATCTAACATTCGACTGGTTGGAGTGATGTATCAAATGATGAGTGGCTCAAATTTCAAGTTAAGGTTTTTTACCTGGAGAATGTAAGTTTCTTTTGATTATTTCTGCAAAATATGACGATTTATCTGAATGTTATAGAAAAATTACATACAAACTATTTAATTTTTGAATATCTATTGAATGTCAACTTTTGTGAGTCCTGCGTTTGTGCTTTACTTCTGTTACAGCGATTTCTTCTATGGTGCGCTGTTTTTACCTCAGACGAGCAGTATATAAAAATACCTTCCACGTAAAGCGTATCTCCAGCTTCCTAATTAACTAGTTTATTGTATAATCATTCAATTTCGTATCAACGAATCTTGAAAAGCTGATGTCAAATTGGAAATATTTTTCGATTATCTTCGTTCAACTTTCTTATTGTATGTCTGTAATAGAGAAAACTGGCTGAATGTTTCAATTCATTCGGCGTTGTACCTAAGAAATTGATTAGCTTAAACAATGGAATTAGCTCACATGCGTACACAATTCTTGAGTAATCCAGTACATCTTGCATAAACATTGCCTCCTTCATCGGGCCGTAATTGTCTCGATTGAGGAGGTTGACCTAGTTGGTGGTCGTCAGTCACGCTGACCGCACTTCGTAATGGTTTCCTTGAAACTGCAATTGTTCGGAATTTTTATTTCTGCTCATTTTCTGCTTCTTTAAGGTGAGCCTTGGAATCTTTCTCCAGCGTATCAAACTGCAGAGAAAAACGGAAGTGTTAATTGCCAAATTTTGATTTCTTCCTACTGCCTTAAACTCGGGTAAAGTGTTGAGCAGCCAGCACCACTTCCTGATTAACCTTTAAATCTGATATACTTATTGCAACAAGTGCTCCAGTTGATACTGGAACTCAAACCTCGTTTAGTAGGCAATCACTTAGTTAGACTTGAGTGGAATTGCGGCCTCGATTTTAACAATGGACATCGTCTGGAGAGTATCGTTGACTTCTTGGTTTGGAAAAAAATGAATAAATAAGTTCCCAAAATTGTAGTGGTTACTGAACCAATAATTACGAGCTAATGATACTTCGTATGGAAATAAAATGCACGTAAGAATAACATTATTTCAAGATCAATAAATCAAGATAGGAAGTTGTTTTCTTCAATTTTAGGGAACTTTAGTTTTCTTCAATTTTATGTCTCAGTAAAGACATAAGGAAATTTTAAGCTGTGTATGATACTACGAACCATCGTTTGTTAGGCATCCGCGTAGTTCAAGGCTAAGCTTCCATGATGTCTTTTTCTCACTAATCAACCTACAATCTTGACCTTGACATTTTCTTCGCTATGAGGTAAATATGTCTTCAGCGGTTACGAGCTTGACAGAAGCATTCAATTTGAGGTGCTCACACTCCTGTAGAATGTCATGACATTAAAAATCTACCTTCACTGGTAGAAGTTTCTAGAGTTGAGATCCTCGTGTAGACGGACCAAAGAACTCTCGCTTTGTTTACCTGGGATACCGTCATACCGGTTTGGAAGTCTTCGTCTGTGAAAATGTTTGCTTCCTCCCAGCCTACATTGGCAGCTTTCACTTCTCTTTGCCTGCGGATAGCAAGTTTGGAGAAAGCTCGAAAAGTTCGGAAGGGCAACTCTATAGCAATAAGTATTTCTCGAACGAAGATGAGACGACACGACACTGCATTGACGAAGCTTGCGCGCTGCATCATCTTCGTCTGTCTCGCTGTCATTCACAGCTAAGTGTTGGCTAAAGCGAATCTAGTTCCTCTGAAACAGATGGTTTACAATGCTGATTTTCAAGAAGACATTCGAATAGCAGTTTCCCAACAATTCTCAAGAAACACAGCACGAAAAGGATAATTTAAATTTCACGAGAAAGTTTTCTCAGGGATAAACTTTGGGTCATATTAACCCAAGAAGCTCAGTTTTCCTTGTACTTATTTTTTCTTGAGTTTTGCAGCGTTGTATAATGTAATTTTGTCGATAAATTTTTACAATTTTCTACTGTTTGAATTTTCGTATTTTTCATTCATGACAGTTTTCAACTTTTCCGTTCAAAATATTTATCCAGTAAGGCCTAAAAGTAACATAAGCGAAGATTATGCCAGACATTACTCAAGTAATATATTCGAATGTCCAATTGTCGACTGCCGCCAGAAACTACGTTCTGCGAGTAGAAGTCAAGGGCTCTGTGCAGAAAATGGCAGTTTTGGTTCTCGAGTTTTTTCTGGATTTACCTTATCTGCAGAAACTATCTGCCCCCGTTCTTCGAGCAAATTCTAGATTCAGATAGATACATACATATGTGGATGAAGTGAATGTTGGGTACTCAGCTTAAGCTGTTGACCTCGAAAGCATCGATGGCGTTAAAAGTGGCCCAATACAGACGCGACATGTGTAACGGGACGCTCACTGTGCACCATGCCACTGACGTCGTTCATTGACCTTCCCAGCATTGTTTAGTGCCCATTGTATGCAGTGAGGCACTGGGAAACTAAAGCAAGTACCTGCTACGGTATATTCGTGTCAGCGGTGCCCGTGAGGCTGTTAGCACTTTCGTGTCCTACTCAAAGGACTTAATTTCTCTTTCGTTCCATACAGACTTCGTGCCAGCTTATGAAATGAACGCATTTTTCTTTCAGCAGAGCGTTCATAAGACCTTCTTATACTTTACATCATTGGATAGTGAATACCTCCGTGAGTAACTCAAGGCTTGGGTAACACACAAAAGTATGTTTGGATAATGATTTTTATACAGACGGAATTATTTATCCCTAGACAATTTTCTGTACTCATTCAAATAGAAATTCGATGGAAATTCAGTGATAGTAAATAATGAACTCTTATGAAATTTTCAGCAAGGCTAAATGAGATAAATTTTTCGTCTTAGATATCTCGGCTTATGTTGTGTATTTATTTACTGATAATTTTTTAAAACTCGTTTTCTATCGTCCTTTTTGTTCCAAATAAATGGCCCTCATTATTCCATACTTTACGGATAACCCAGAATTTTTTGTACTTGGAATAATCCCCATCCTGTTTTGAGATTATCTTATGCCTTATTTAAAGGCAATACAGTTTTAAGTTCAGTGTTATTCTGGCCGCTTAAAATGTTTTAACGTTTCGGTACAAATTATATCTATTACTTCAAAACTATCTTACTTAGTCTGGATTCTGTCACTATCACTTTATGTAAGGCAGAGGAAAGAGGGTAGCTGCGGCTGTGTTAAGAATCAGGTTTTTGTGGGTAGCGAAAAAAGTTGATCAGCCAAGTTTTCTTCCCATACAAGTTAGTTCTCATATTTCATTTCTGCGAGTGGAGTCAAGCCTGAAGTACCGATAAAAGAGTAATGAGCGAAGAAAGTTTTTGAAGTTATGTTTAGCGAACTGTAGCCTTGGAGAAAATCAATGATTTTAGCATTCCTCGAAATTTAGGTGACTTTTTTGCTCGTTCGATGTAAAGCTTTGTTTTTCACAGTACTCTCTATCGTATATCATTCCTTTCTATTGTCCGTCTTTTCTTTTTATCCCAGATGTCCATTCTGAATATAGACTGAGAAAGTGAAGTGGTTTGCTCAGCACATTGAAGTCAGGTAGCCTGTCGCGGCCAGAGCCGTGGCATCAAGTGAAAGTTTGTCCAAAGAATTAGTATGAGCTACCGTAGCTAAGTCTCGTAGCATTCCAAGCTCACTCCGCAATCCTGTCCGGTCTTTCTCCATTTGGGGACGTCCGCCTCAACTCAATGGTCTATCGAAAGTCTGGTCGCCTTGGGGCTTTGGGGCTGTTTGACCCGCGCGTTGCGACTGCTGCCCTCAAGCTTGACGTATGACGGGCCGCCTCAACGTATATTGAGAAATTCACCGGTCATGAAGATCTTGAACATTGCAGTTTCACGTTATGCGACTGAAACTGCAGAGTATTCAAGTATCGAACAATTAATTGCTCAATACTGGCAAATTATATGAGCTGCGCACGTGACTCCAAACCTGTCGGCAAACTTGCGGTTAAATGACTCCATTGTTTCCTGGGCGCATTATCAGTTCTGGAATCACACACTGAGAAACTCTCGCTCTACGTGCTGCTACATATCCGCTTGATGTCACTCTCACATCACGCTGATACTCCATGCAGTGTGCGAGTGAGATGAAGAGCTTTCAAGTATCTGTAGATTGATTTTCATTCACAATTTAACCTTTATGCAGCGAAATCAATTTCACATTGGTTGGCCTACGCGCAAGATTTGTGGAACGATGTAGTGCACAGATATTAGTTCACAGTACTGCAAATATTATGAAAGAACTATTTCAGTACAACAAAGGTACTATCGATTTTGTAAACTCATTCTTGCAAGTAATGAACTACTTTGATATGTTTTTTTAAACGTGTCTGTTCCGCAAATAATTTTATTCGTCTCAATTTGTTGACTTAACTTTTTTATGAGCCCAATTTACATCCGCTGGAAATTTCACAATAAAAACGTGAGCGTTTTGAAAAAGTCGTTTGCCAAAAGCTCCCAAATGCTTAATGGCCGCATCGCGTTTTGCTGGCTCGGCTGTTCAGAGACTCGGGCCTTCGCCGTCTTGCGCAATGCAAGGCTGCCGGCGCATTCTCCGAAAGCCTGGGGTCTGCTCAAATATCCACAAGATCTGGGGAACGTGACCACTGCCCTGTCATGTCGCGTTATGCAAGGGTAACGAGAATGTGACCTGTTACACGCGGATGCCAAACTTAGCAAATGATTCTCGCATCAGAATCTTGATATTAATGTGAAGCTCATCAATGATCAATAAAAACAGTTGTAAATAAAGGTTTCAAGTAGCACCTACCATGTACAAAACGAACAATAAGGACGTTCATTTGTGAAACTCTTTATTCCATAATCGAACATCAATCTATGTAGATGCTAATGTTGTACGAACAGTCAAGTTTGAACTTCATACTTTATGTATATGCAATAATTGTGCAAACTCCATTTATACTAATATCTTTGGGCGAACTATTGGTATATTGTCCCTCTTTAATTTTCGTGGAGCATAATTTTTCAATCGAGCTTTTCGAAAAAGATTTATAGATGCATTTCTTTTTTTCGTTCTATGGCTTAACAGTATCCAAATTAGAGTAAAAATTTCATGTTTAGTTTAAATTTAAAACCAATGCAGTTTGGTTTTACCGTGATCTTAATTTACCTGTCTACATCAGCAAAGGTTCAGGAATGTAAATATTCGTGTAAATCTCAGCAAAGCCAGCCATTGTCCTGGAAAGTTTGGCAAAATCTTTTGATGAAATAAAATATTCAGTTAAAACTGAATTTCAGCTGCATTGAAACTTGCATGGTCTTTCCGTACTCGTGAAAACACTTCGACCGCCGCTTTTGTATATCACTTCAGGAACAGCTGTGCTCGAAGAAGCAAATCCTGAGATCATAATTCCGGGCCCGGAGAAAGGGAAAGTCAAGTTAGTGCGTAGGTAGCAGAGCTGACCCTGCGTTAGTGAACGCATGCTGAACTTAAGCAACAACCGAGTAAGGGAAGGGTTGCTCGCTTCGGCACCTTCTGTGATACTGAGTTCTGCATACTGCGCGTGATGTGCTTCTTTATTTCGTGGCGACTTCCGACATCTGCCTTCTAGTTTTACGCACGAGATACGTAGAATTTCAGGTTATAATTACTGCTGGTTACAAATAATTATACCTCTTATATTCGAAGGCATTTTTGGTAAAATCGTGACTTTAGGTTCAGAAAGGGCTCTACAACGAACATTATTTCAGTCTAAATGGGACGTTAACTGTCCTTTTCTCCCCATGTCCCTCGAATTACATTTTTCCGTGCAAACAAAGAAAAGATACTCCACCCTACAGCTTGCCGTGGGCGTGATTTTTGTCTCGACATCAACCTTGCGAGATGACCTTATTGAGCACATCTCACGCAATCTCTGCCAAATACTTTTTTGGGTCTCCTCCTTTCACTGGTATTAATCTCTGGTGGACTTCGCGCCCTTAGGAAACTTGAAGCTGGATTGCTGTTTTACGTTTCTTGCTTCGTGCACACAAAGCACAGACGTCATGGTCTGTGCTCTAAGGGATTGTTAACATTGTGAAGAATAATAATTGGTGAGTCGTCAGTGGGAAAATTAAGACTACCATTTGTCAAGAAGTGCCTTACGCAATTGCTGAAATTTGATTTACATGCACTTGAAAGTCAAATTCTGAGCTTGTATTTGCAAAATATATGTACGGGCTGTAAGTACATGTTCATTTTATCATAGATTCTTTTTTATTGGACACATAACGTATTCAACTTTTGCAATGCGTGATTACCAGGTGCGAAAGCATTGCTGTCGACCGCGGCAACTCAGTGCGGTTGTTGCACCTCTGCACGCATTCTTTCCGTGAATTCGCGGCGAAAGACTGTAGCACTCATGGTCGACTTAACCTTCAGAGCAGGAAAGTTTGTTGCAGTTCCATTACTCGAGGCTCTGAAACAAAGACTCTATGGGAGTTAGCTGTCTTTGTGAATACACGCTGTTTTTCGTGTGCGTACCTAATAGCTAAGATCCTAGTACAAGACGACGAATGGTGAATGCGCGAATAATAATTCGATGAGACGCGCAGTATTATTCTACTGTGTAGCAACATGAAGATTGTGAATGATTTTAATAACAGTAAAATTTGATTAAACTATGCTTGTGGACAGAACGTTGTGCTCATGAATGCTGTGAAAATTAGTAATCCTTTTCTGTTTCTCACCGAGTCTTCGAACGCGATGGGTTGGGCTACTAGTCTACCATCATAAACTACAGCCCTCTCGCGTTGTACAGACTAATATCTGACAGAGCAAGTGTAGTAAACTAGCATAAAACTCTCTGCGCTGACTTTAATGCAATATAAAGATTCTTTCAAGCTGTAATTTTGGTCTTAATTCAGGCGTCTGGACATCTCTCACGTATTGCGGCTCTGCGTTAAGGAACGCGGGGAGCTCTCTTGCCATTTGACATTCTCACGGAGCCGCTGCGGTTGGCCATGCTCTTACTCGCCGCCATCGAATTGTATCAGTGCTTCATATTCAATAATTACTGAATCTAAAAACTTTCTCTATTTCAAATCTGTCAGATTTATAACCAAGCATAGTCAGCTATCATGCCAGGAACACCTAAGGTTATATCATTATAAGCCAGATAAATTACTGGCGTAGCAGTAATGTCAAGTAACTTGGTTCAACACCTTGTCTCCAACAGTTCTCCCCTTGCAATTTTCGGTCCCTCAACCCGTACAAGACACTATAAACGCTCACTTATTGTATCTGCCCGTAGAGAAAGGTTGATAGCCTCTAAATAATTCAACTGAATGAGACACCGGAGTTGTACTGTTAGAATATTTTCTTATGATATTCAGTCGCTGAGGATAATACCTGGATGAACCAAGAACGTTGTATCGGCATGTTGTGTGAGTTGTTTCATGCCGCTTCCGTTAGTCTCTTTCTCTCCATCCCGCCGCAGGTGTGCTATGTTTGCTAGGAAACAGGCGGTATCCGGGTGATTGGAGCAGGATACAAGTTCCCTGCGGCTCAGTGGGTGGTGTTAGCTGCCTTTTCGAAAAGTTGAATTAGCATGACGCATCATCGCACACTGCATGACGCACAATGTAGATATTACTGTTTCTTCATAATTGGGATCAACTTCACGACTTATTCAAGTTTATATTTGTTCTTGATTTTTTTCTCCCAGTAAAGACGATACTGCCCTCAAAAATGGATCGAAAGGAGCGAATAATTACTCCATGCAGTCCACGCTTGCATGGTAGCTTTTCAGCTTTCTATAAGTGGTACTTCCCGGTCAAATATGACATTCATGGTGCTAATGTGCACCACAAACTTAGCGGCCGTCCTTGCGGCGCTCCTGCTCACCCTCAGTCTCAGGAACACGACGTGAGAACTGCAGAGGTGAGCTCGACTCTCGCCACCGCCGACTTGCCTTCAATGCTGAAGTGGTCACCTGTGCAAGACGTCCAGTCCGAGATCCGCTCTCTAAGCCTTGAGATTTTTGTTCTTTCTTCCAATTACGGGTTTCATGACATTGGTTGGAACGAAAAGAGATGTAATGCTTAGCTGAATATATAGTCTCAAAATAATTTCGCCTATCGCCAAACGAAATGAAAGATACCTGTTGTTCATAACCCATCACACTTCTACAATAATATTTTACTCCATTCTTACGTACGTACTTCCAAAATTACTAGTTCAAGTTGACGCGCAACGTGCGGAGCTGATAGCATTATTATTTATTAAAGTGGAATATTATTTTCCACAGTGCATAGAAATTAATTCATTTGTCAAGCTATTGAAAAACTAAACAGAACCAAAAGAAAGAATTCCTTCCGCATGAAAAAATGGCTTTCAAGGCGATCAAGTTGGTCTCTCACCTTCCAACTCGTGACTTGCCGGGAGGCACTACCTTCTCACACTCAAAAGACCTACGTAAAAATCCAATATTTTACGGAACAGACTCTTCTAAAAGTTTACGTGTTGCTTGGTGTTGTAAATCTATATTTTATTATTTGCTTTCTTTCAATTTTTCAGGATGTCCTTAACATCAGAATGAAAATGTGAAATTAGCTCTTCACGAAAACGTGAAATCGCGTTTTTTAGATCGACAAGTTGGGTTGTATCCTTAATTTATCTGAGATGTTCGCGAGGTATTCTTTGACCTTGACAGTGACTGTTGCTCACGACTCGTTCGTGACGTATTTCGAACGAATTCTAAAAAAGTGTTCAGAAAACCTGGTTCTTGACAACCATTAGCCGCAACGGTGCGCAAAACCTGGAACTCCAAGTCAAGCCAAGCACGTCGAAATGCCGCCAACAATTTGGCCGATTCTCAAGTTCATGACTTTCTTACAAAAAGAAGTTTCAGTGTAAGCTTTGAAGCTCAGTTCCACAATGCTTCCTAACAAATGTAGAATACTAATTTCTCCGCATACGCGAAGAGAGTTAGTAACCTACTTTTACTTTCAAAGATTTGGTTATGCTTAAATTAACTGATTAAAATGAATTGAAGTTGAACCCATTTTTTATCGTAGCCTTGAAAGTGTTGCTACATTTTATGCAAGAGTCTGTATTCAATGGCAATAAGTGTTCAACGAGGTGCCCCTCCAATAGGCATAGCATAGGCAATAGGGTTAGATTTGTCTATCGTATGCTCTGAAGACTTGCATCCACAGGACGGCACTGTTAGGTCACCTTATCCATAGCTAGCTCTGCAGGACTTTTATCTTTCATGCCCGCTTTGCATTTTTCTATTTTCATGCCTTTATCGATCATTATTCTTTCTCTTCAACCTTAATTTGCTGTTTCTATGCTTTGGGAGTCCTGCGTGGGAACACACCTGTGCATAGATTCCTCGTTTTCTATAAAGTTCGTACTAAATGGTCCCATCTTTTCATTTTCTTTGGATCACATATCGTGCCACTAGGAAGATTTAAATTGACTAATAATAATACTAAATCTAATTATGAGGAGCTACATGTATCCGGTCAAAGTAACGTAGAAGATAACATAGCATACTTTTAAGTATACTGGATTTTTCTTTTATTTCTTTTTGGTGTGCGAAGAGCAAGGATAGGATTATATGTATCTGAAATTTACTAGCTACAGTGTGTGGAAGAGGGTGGGATGAACCAAGTCGGAGTCGCATGCCAAACCAGAGCAAAGAGCCCAAAGAGCCTATTCTCATCGTACAGACTAAGTGTGTTATGACATGACCTGACTCCTGTCTTGGTTGCCAGCTCACCAATTATTGGACACCACTCTCACTTGATGGTGTATTGTGCTCCCGTTCTGCAACAAGATTCGTTTCCAAGACTGGATGACCTGTGTGTGGGACGTGCTGTGAATAACAAGAATTACGCATTAGATTATTAAAATTAATCTCCAATGCCATTCAGATTGTCATGCACCCCTCACACTTTTTAATCTCTTCGCAGTTTTCTTTCTATTTTTATTCGAAATTCATGAGCTGTATTTACAAAGCTTTCAACGTATATTGCTTTATCCCATATTAAGAATGTTGTCTGATGATGAGAGAAGAATTTTCTGAAAATCATTCCTTTCATTGATTCCGAAATCTTTCAGTTCTTTAATTACATGATAATCTGTAAATGTTATGTGGCATTATTTAAATGCACGTATTTGACTGGATACTGTGTAAATTGTGTGTAACTGAGAGAAAGCTGGAAAATATTTTAGTTGTGAGTAAAGTAATAGTCTAGTAGCTTAGTAAAATTCACTTAACATTTATCCATTCGTAATAAATTTTCTTTCAGTTTATGAACTAGTGATGTGCAAAAAATCGTAAATTTTAAATTCCTTAAATAGAAAATTTATTATCAACAATTCACTATTTGAGAAACTCATTAAATAGTTGGCTTCTACTGTAAACATACAACATCTTTCAGAGGGGTCGTGAAAGAAATTGACAAATTCCATCAGAGTTGCGCATCCGAGAACGTCGTAAAACAACGTGTTGGTACTGAATTCCAAGACAGTCGTAAATGAATAATTTACCTATATGATAGTTAGTATGCAATTTCGAGGAAACAAAGGTTTCATCTACAACTCGAGCACAACAAGGGACAAACATGACAACTATGCCGTGAGGGAGAATACTTGAGTTTCCCAGACGTGGTGTTTCGTATAAAATATATGTACCCGTACAAGCGCGTTGAAGTAAAGTGTTACTTGGCCGAGTGACATTTGGGCAAGAGACTGATTTAACGATATGTTAAGGCGTAGCAAGTTTTCCAGAAAGCTTTTACAAAGACCTAATTTGTCACTAAATTGTAATTATCCTTGCTGCTGTTGAAGTCATAATAAATATTATGCCGTAACTATTCATATTGTTGTAGTCTAAATTGCTCTTTCACTGTAAAGACTCCCGCAGCAGGTACAAAGAGAGGCTGTCATTGTTAGCCTGTAACACACTTCTACGAGTCACGGTGTAAACAATCATTATTGACTGCGCCCTGCAATTCAGTTCAATAGTTTATGATTACCCACATCGTAAGTAAAGTATCCACTGCATAGTTACTCTTACGCAGATTGGAATATTTCAAAGGTGTGAGTGGAACTTCCAAGGGGAACCGATTGCCAAACAAAAAACATTTTCATCCCAGCTGTTATGAAAAATTCCAGCGGTGCCGCACGCCAGGTCTCACTTTCACGAGCAAGATAAGGTGACCCGGCTGACCCATCACTGTGACCCCTGAGTGGAGGGGCCCTCGGCCCCTAGTAGTCCCTGGTCCTTTTGTAAGCCAAGGTGTCAGCTGCGCTGCTGACGGCTAACAGGGAGATGTACACAGGTGCCCTTTAGTTAACGGCGCCGCTGCTGACGAGCTGCACCTGTTCAGGTGTTATTCTGCTCCATATGTACTTCTTTTACTTTTGCCATATGTGAGCATGTGGTTGAATGTTAAGCAAAGACAACTGTAATGTCATTCGATTTTTGGTGCAAACAAATGTTACATGTTGATAAGTTTTGCTAGGAAAACTAATTGCATATTTTAATCTATTACCTTTCAAGCTGTTAGAAGTAGATTCTGTTCTCCACTGAAATTTTTACAACTAACTCCTGTAAAACACAGCTCTCGGTTTGAATGCCATGTTCGGGCTGTGTAGTCTCAAGTTTATGCTTCTGAGACAAGATTTTCAATCTCCAGGTCCCTTCTCACAGGACAACCATTTTTTGCAGCCTGCAGCCTCAAAATGGTTTAGGAGCAAAGCAAATGGTCAATTTGTGAGCGTCGGGGCTCGTGCCGTCAGTTTAGGTGGTAATTCTGGGAACAGTTAGGACGGCTTTGGAGCTGCGCGGACAAGTGCTCGCGGCGAGGTGGCCACCGCGCCTCCAGCGACGTAAGCGACGCTTGCATTTTGCTCGCAATTTAGCGACGGACTCAGGCACTTCGACTGGTCCCAGCAGTCCAGTCAAAGTTAGTTGATCTCACGTTCTTCTGGCTAATTTAATTGTCTTTTACCTAAGTTTTACTCTATAGACAGGACCAAATTTTTCATTGTAGTCTTCAACTTCTGTAAAATGATACTGTTCAAGCATAAAGCTGTAGTGCACAATTTAGTATCATGACGAGACATATTAAAGTCCAGTATCTGAACGACGTTGCACTCCCACTCGTCTCTCGATGGATGATTATGGTTTGAACTCAAGTAATGTGTGGCGTGATGGCCATGTCTAATGGTATGAGAGCTTCTTGGTGGAGCAGAGCGTGAGACCCAGCCAGACTCGAGGCCGTGCGGCCATTAACTCAAGGTCTCCGTATACCCACATGTTAGGATTCTCCAACAACGGCGTAAATTAAGGCGCGGGTACAAAAGCAATACTTGACGTAGGCGGCAATAACTCGGAAAGGAAAATGATTCCATCCTGAGCAAAGTTTTTAAATTTAAACAAAACGAAATTGTGGCGTACTGGAAAACAGCCATTCCTTCACACCGCTCATGTATTCGTAGGGCACTTTAAGACAAATTAGGGTTCTTTACTCAAATGTTCCTCGAATAAAGATGAGAAAATATTTCATCACCTTGGAAAGTTTCTCAAGTTTATAACAGAAAATTGTTTATTGCTTATATGTAAAGGACTTTGGTTGTAAATTTGTCATTTGAGATAAGCAATTTCTTCATAATTTGTAGCGGTGCATTTTTCACATGGAACTCTTTACTGGAAATCACAGTAATATATCAGAGATTTGTTCTAGATTCCCAACCGTTTAGTCAGTCACATATTATATAGTTTTAATAATACCCCGTGAACGGCTTTAGTTGATGTTGTCTAGCCATAGGTGCTTGAAGTACATATTTGTAGTCTAGTGTGTTGAGAGAATCCTTTATAACGAAATCAACTTATTGGAATACTTCTGAAATAGTTTTCCTTTCTTTCTTATCAATCAAAATCCCCAGCAACTTACAAACATTACTGTAAGAGAAATGGAGAAAATATCAGAAAGTTATGTGTGCCCGATTCAAAAACAATTTGAAAAGTTTTAGAACAGTGTTTAGAAATGTAAATAATTTTCACAGTGGGACATTCTGGGGAAAAATTTGGTCCAGGCCTGTGGTAGGATTTTAATAATTTTGTAAAGTAAACAAACTTCTGATTGTGTTTTTTCTTAAACGTTATATTTTGTACCGTAATGCGAATTTCAATCTCACATGCTGCTTGCTAGTAATGAATGACATATTCCTCTTATAAAAGATGCTTATCAATAGGTAACATTGAAATATTGTAAGAAAATGCTTCTGCAATAACCGGCATTCATAAACATCCACAACAAGCATTTAATTCATAATTCCAAGACCTTGCCGGTATATTCACATCCTCTGCAAGAATTTTATACGCTTCCTTAAACGCTGAGAGCTGCATCCGCCAGTCTGCGCCCAATCGTATGAAGGATAGCAATTAGCCGTTTATTATGGCCTTTGTGGCCACAGACTCCCGTGACAAACAGGGGTTTTCTGGAAGTGCAGGTGCGCATTGCAGGCCGAATCATTCGGACGATTTTCTGCTACCTCATCTATTAATAATTTATTAGTAGCAGAATATATTATTGGTAGTAAAAGGACATATAATTTTCCAACACGTGAACAGTGTACAATAATTTTAATTTGTTATGAATAATATTAATTGAGAAGTTGAGTCACGATTTGTTTTGTTTTAAATTATTCATTGAAAATTATAACTTTCTCTTAATGGGATTATTACTTCACTTGTTTAATGCAGAGGTATAATATTTTCATCACAATTGTCACTCAGGAAAAAGAATTTATATATATATACATATATATATATATATAAATACTATATGTTAGAGCTGTTCGGAGTATAAGAGTTAGTTCACACGTTCTTTGGACCCGGTGCATTGAACTCGTGATTAATTTTTGAGGTTTACACGTTTGTAGACTACTATTTATTTGTTATAAGTGAACGTTCAGATTTAACTTGCAATTTATATTTGAACCTGCTTTTTTGTTCCTCCTGTAGTGCAGTAGTCACTCAAAAAGTGAGCTTTAGCGAATTTTGTCCGTCATGTTATAGTGCAATTTTAGGTCCTTGGATACATCGGAAGTCGCTTGGCTTCACTGAAAAAACCATTTCCATTGTGGCCTCAAGGACGCTCTTGTTTGATTCTACGCATGCAGCGCCAATGGGCTTATTTTTGCTGAAGATTCCTGTGTTCTTCAGTGAACTGCTTGTTGAAACTGTTGCATCTCCATATTTATTTGTGAAATCCCTGAGCACGTGCGTGGATACTCACCTAGGACTTCCCTTTCCGGCTGTACGAATTTTTTTTGCCTAACTACAAAGCATTCTGAAAGCGAGTTAGATCGATTCCTTTTAACTGAAGCATTAATTTTATACATTCGTGGTTTTCTAATAAGGCTCAAAACATTGGGATTGCTTGTAAGTTTCTTAAGTGAAATTAATTCTGATTTAGCCATAGCAACAAATTTTTAGATCTTTCATATTTTGAATATTTTACATCACCTTAAAAGTGACTCTAAATTCATTTTATTGGAAACATAGACGGACGTTTTTTGTCAAGAAATTCAGGGTAGTTCGAAAATATTCAAAATTGATCCCGTCTTTTTGAATATGGATTTTTCGTTTTAAATGCTGAGCAAAAATTTTACGTGTAGAAATTGATAGGTGCAGTTAAACGATGTTATTTTGATCATCACAAATAACTTTATCCTGCGAGATTAAATAAATTGTCTTTCCATTACTGAAATATTGTTGAGAATGCATTGTACATGAATATGACAAAAAATAAACAATTTAACATTACAGCCATTTATAATTCTGACAAAACCTTGGCTTGGAACATGATACGAACAAACAATTTGAAATATCTGAGGAAGTTATGAGTTAAAAAAATCTGATCCTGGCCGTCATTTTTTGACTGCATCCGCTACAAATTACGAGGCTCCTCTTGTGTGGCCCTGGACTGTCAGCTTCTGTGGGATGCTGAGTCCCGTGTGATGCTGCACCACCGTGTGATGCTGTAGCACCGTGTGATGCTGGGGCGCCATGTAATGCTGAGACGCCATGTAATGCTGAGGCGCCGTGTGATGCTGAGGCACCATGCAATGCTGAGGCGCCATGCAATGCTGAGGCGCCACGTAATGCTGAGGCGCCATGTAATGCTGAGGCGCCGTGTGATGCTGAGGCACCGTGATTGCTTCGTGCAGTCTTTTGAACCGTTGATGGTTGGTATCTCGGAGATCCTTCAGAAGCGCATTGTTATCGAACACGTTAGTTGAATGGGCTCGATTATTTCAGCGGCAGGTAAAAAGGATCGATGAACGAAAATACCTGTTGGAACGTCTTAATTCTTGACATGTAATTTATCTTATGTGGGAGTCGTTTTTTAAAATTGTATCTTATGTTTCTTTTACTTGTATTCGATTTTTGCCAGTTGAGAAAATGATTGAGCTTGGATTCTCAACATAATTAAGGATGAAAAAGAACTACAAGAATTGCATCAAATCCTTTATTTGGGACATATGATCATCCTGCGAGTAATTCAACCTGTTCAATAGTTTAACCTGCTCTGCTTGGTATGTGATTATAAGAAATAGTTCAGGACCTCAGGGCGGCAGCCTGTGACATCATCGACCGACATGCTCATCTTCGGCTGATGTTACGGAGAGCAGACTTCCAAGGACAAATTCAATCGATCGCATGTTCGATGGGCATGTTGCTTAGCCTAATACTACTACTTGAACAGAATTTTTTAAACCTGTTGTTTTTGTATTAAAATCAAAATACAGTCACCAGTTCACCGGAATAAATCGGTCGTTCAAGACTAATTTCAAAAATATTTAGAGCCACTTTTTGAAATGCAGCATTTTCATTTTTCTACAAAAGGTTTCATAGTTTCGGATGACTCCTCAAATTTGCTCATTTTCAAGCATTGTGTTTACCTAGCCGCCGCCCCGGACTTCAGCAGACGCGCTCGTGACGTGGAGAGCAAGAGCAACCGGCCCTAAGACGCCTCTCAAATACGACGGCAAGTTTTTAAATTTTCTGCTTCAAATGACATCGTTAATATTCTGCGATGGTGGGGATAAAAGTGGTGGTTTTTGGAAAATTCTAATTTCAATATTAGAAGAATTGGTTCAGCGTAAGCGTAATGCGTTAGCGGAAATTTTCTCCAAATGTTCTCTAACGTTCTCATATATTAAAGTTTTCAAAAATGTATTTCGATTAGAAGCAATAAATTTCCGGTGCATGAACGGTCAACTCAAAAGGCCTTTTCCTATTGATACACGACGGAAAGTTCAAAGCTTTTCTGTATGCCGTAATTTGCAAACAGTTAAAGCAAATATACTCCCTTTTGAAGTTTTTCTTCGTCGAATCTCCGGGGCTATTTTTCCACGATGTTTGACCATTTATTACCTGCTTTTAAAATTAAAGACTCAAATCAGTGTTAGCTCTACGTGATGTGCCAGAGTTTACTGCTGACTCCTCGCCTTCAAGGCCTTGGCTGAGAAAATTCTTAATTGGGAGACCTTTGTCCAACTAAAATGAGCTACAGTATTCACGAGTAGGAAAAAGCGATTGGGTCTCATCACCTTGGTGGTGGTGAACGTTATAACTTAAAAGTAATAAATATTTTTTCCCCTTGTACTCTAAATGTCCTAATCCGTCGTACGTGAAAACATGACAACACTTCGACCCATACATAGGGCGCAAGTTGCATTAAAATACGTGTCCTACTGAGCTCTTGCACGGACACAATCACTTGGCTCATTTTATTTTCTCGAGGTAAGTCCGAGTCCAGTTTGTCTGCTGCTCGGCACAAAGAAACGGTGCTACCAATTGCGTCAGGTGGCTCAGGAGTACAATGAGGGGCAGTGATCTAAAGATATAAAATGCACTCTTCGTAATTGCGATAACACAGGCAGCACCTGCTCCATGTTCTGTGCTTGTACAAGGAACAAATTTTTCTTTATGTATTTGGAACTAGTCTTAAGAAGTACGAGCACAGCTGTTGGGATAGTGCTCTTTAGCAAATATAAATAAAATTTTTGATGGCATAAATACCTAACTCCAGACAGATTGAGGTACTTATTGGGCGATGATCACCTAACATGAAGACTCGTTTAGATTCTACTGAAGTGAATATGGGTCCGAGGTATCAGCTGTGGAGGCAAGTGGGCAGATCCTAACTCACCGCTAATAGCGTCCGTCGTACCTGCAGGCCTCCTGACACGGTGAATGCTTGTGTATTATCCGGCACGGTGTCACTATGCGAGCCGTAATTATCATTATTGTAAGGCGCGTTCTTATCCCCAGTGATATTATCTCTGTATCGCTCATTATTAATATAAGTTTATTCAATGCCCTCACGTATATGCATACTCAAATTATTTTCCCAATAATTGCAACAATGAACTTCGAAGGTTTTGTGAAGACTGCAATCTAGTTGTTTTTTGGCTTCTAAGCTTACTTTAAATTAAAAAAAAAATCATTTTCTGGGCTTCTGAATTTATTTGCTCATAATAACAATCTTACTTGGTACGTTTGTCAACTTATGGCAAGTAATGGTCATTGAGCATGATTTTCCTGTTTTATTCGGGCAAGGACCCACTTGGGGTTAGGGTTTGGTCATAAACTTTCGTATATTTTGAGTATTATTAGAAAAAATCGTCGAGAAAATATGAAGTGAGGTAATTTGTGTTAGACGATATTATAGCATACTGTACAGAAGATGTTGTACAATTACTTTCTCGTGCTTTCTCGTGTGATACACTCGAAGCAAGGCAGAACGGTCTCGATTTATTATGGAATAAAAGCGTTCCCGGAGATCAGTTGGGAGCGCAGCCAATTTGGATGCCAGTGCGGTCGTCTCCGAAGCTTTAAAGACTTTAACTTGGGTACTCTGCAATCAAACTCTAATGTTTATTGCTTTGCGCTGCGCTAGTGGTATCGATGGTTCCGTCGATATTTTTGTGATTTTATTTCTTCAATTAATAGTCATTACTATGTTCATCTTATACATCTTCCTTAAGAGTATCATTTCGATCACTGCGAAATAAATTCAACAGTCGTCACTCTTTACTGAGCGAGTGCCCTTATTTTTCACCTAGGGAAAGTTTCTCACACGCGCGATGTTTTTTAACACGGAATCTTCGCGTTAGAACCGAGAGAAACCGAGCCTAAAGCTCGTCCATTTTTGGAGTGAAATTATGGTCACTAGAGGCTTCAGAAGCAGCGCCGTCGTTTCCAACGGTTCTGTACATTTTGTAGCTACTCAGTCAGAGAAAAAAGTAAAAACGACTTGTAGAACATTATTCACCTAGTACTTTTCTTACCTTATTTTCTCCTTTCCTTCTTGTTTTCTTTCTAGTGTTTTACACAGAGATAAGTTGTGATAAATTTCACTCTTTTAGAAAGTTCTAGCCTTTGGGAATGCGTTTACTTCACACTCGCTACTTGTTATAAGAGGGCTTAACGTTATTGGTTCAAGAATTACAGGATGTGCAGTAATATTTTTCGAGTTCGAGCAAAAACATAAAATTTTATCACTGAAAATTAAGTAAAATCTCTCCAGCAGAAATAGTGTTTGCTTGACTTATAGTCGTTTAGTTACGTTCTCCGTTTGTCTTCAATCATTTGTCTTGGGAGTATATAAGAAAAATGAGTTATTTTTCCGTCTTCTAATTCAAGGCACTTGGTATCATACTTCAGTTATACCTACTCCATGTTCAATGAAAATCCACAAATTTGCTCTCACACAGTTACATTATAGATGCCTAAGATTACTTACATGGGGCTAAGCCACATTACAAGTAATCACAGACAAGCTATATAATGTTCCATAAGTTCATACGTATTAAACTTTTGTAGAGGATGTCCAATAAATCTTAGGTTCATATAAATAGAAAAGTTTGAATTCATATTCAAGTTCGATATCTCCTTCATGCTTAGTGTATCCGCAAGCCTAATTCACTGATAAAAAACACAGCTCTATTTGTGGAATTCAAGCTCGGTTTCCATTAGAACTCGTTCGTACATCTGTCGCAGTGGATCCACCTCTATGTAGTCGAACAAGCGATACCTTGCAGGTCTGTATGGAGCGAGTAAGGCAGGGTTGCAGCAAGAGCCCCTCTCTAACTGGGTCAGCTGTTTCGCTAGCGCAGTCGCACTAAGCCCTTCGTTTTCACTTCTCAAGCGCATGTGAAGGCGTGCATTGCACCTTTAATGGCTTTAAGGACTATAGAGCGATTACGCTTGTCGTTCTTATATGATTTCAATGCTATGCAGAAAGATTCTTTTAAGCTCTGGTAGTGATTGTCTTTTATTATATTATTTTTTGGCTTGAAAATTAAATCTTCTCTGTCGATGCCCAATATTTTATTAGTCACCCGACTGACCGAAACATTTTACCAGAAATAAGTATTATAAAGTCTCAGCTTGCAGTACAGGGCGTTTGTGCACTGGCCGGCAGTACATCCATGGCAGCAGTGAAAGCGTTTCTCTTTTTATGATCCCCCCTCCTCCTCCTAGCGCAGCTGCTAGGCTCCCACTTTTTATGTCTTGGTTTGATCCTTCAGCAACAAATTATTTATATTGCATTTCTTTCTCTAACTTTCTGGTCTAGATTAATTCCATATTTAAGCTGTATACGTTTAAGCTCGATTGTGAAACTCCTTGAGGTTATTTACATTAGTTTATCTGACACGAAGCACATCAAGACGGTACTCGATTTCTTGTCATGTTCGTTGTAGCATAGCCTCATCAATTGTGGCAATGACATCAGTAATCCTTTGCTTTAGGTTAGTAATATCCCGTATCTTTGTTCGATACGGGACATTACGATACAGTTCTGTAGTTTCGCTGAGTCTGCCGATCCGATTGTGTTTCAATAAACCATGAGACACATCGCGCCTTCTCTTGAGGGGAAGCCATTTTTTAGGGGTTTATTCAAAAGCACCTCCTTCGCAAACAGGATCCCTGAAACACACAAATTCGAAATGTGATCAAAACATTAATCAACCCTGAATACAATAGAATATATCTGAATAAATATCTTATCAATTGTAGTTGTAATAAATTTTTGAAACGGTAAAGAGACATTATGGACACCCTGCATTTAGTATCCAGATTGCTTTGTCACATTTAAACGCTCACATTGTAGCTCAATGCATTTTTTCTACTATATTCAGTAAGTACTATTAGCCCATCTTTAGAAATTTTTGATGTGTGTGATGAACGCTTCATTCGTTTTTAAGGACGATGTAAAGTGACTTCATTCATCAACGTTCTGACGCTGTATAAATTACTGCATGCAGGTTCTTAGATTCTCTCTCGACTAATGAAATAAAATACTGACAAAATTTTTAAGTTTGGTACAAAGCGAGTAATTTTTATGAATAGTTTAAGCGGAAAAATAAATGAAAAATTAATGCAAAACTTTGCATTTGAGTTCAAACAACCGTATGAATCCTACGTCTGTTTATGTACATTTATCGTAGAAAAACTATTATTTCCGAATGCAGCTGTTACTAATCACTGGTGAAGCAATCCTGTCATAAATTTTTCTAATCAAGACGAGTTTACATTCTGTTCATTAGTCGGACGTGAAATTACAAATAACAGTTTTGGGAACCAAGGGGCAGTGTTCCTCTGTGTTGCACGCAATTGCATTGCGGGAGTAAACTGTGGGGCTCAAGTGTTGCGAAAATCATACGTGGAACTTCAAGCATTTTCATTTCGGGCTGTTAGATTTGCTCCAGTTGAGTGAGAACAAAAAACTGGTCAGAGAAAAAATCCACGCTGCCCGGTCCCTCCCCAACACCTGTTGCTTGCAACCCGATTTGTCTTTATTATGGAAAGTAACTAGAAAATAACTGTTCTTGTGGACCAAACACTGCGGAATTAAATACTGAGGACAAATTAGGGTGATATATATAATGAAATTGATTCAATAATATTTTACACTTGCATTGTATTCGAAACAATACAATATGAAAAAATTGATGTTTATAAAGATTCACATTGCAACGTTATAAGTCAAGAAGGCTCCAAAAACAGATGCTCCCCTTAATTTAGTTCATTTTATTCCTTCACTGCTGGTTGTGCACCAATTGTTCGATGTGTAACCAAGTGCATGCGATAAATTGTGATAAATCCATCAAAGCGAGCTTCAGTTATTTTCATTCAAAAGATTGATGGGGACAAATAGGATTTTTTGATTGTAAATAATACTTTTCTGGCGTCGTCTGTTTCGCATCATTATATCAATAAAAAAATTTTGAGTATTGAAATAAAATTAACCTTTTGTCGGTTACACCGACATGAGAACACATTTCATTTGTGAGTTTTTTGTTTGAAGCTCTTCTCGCCTAATAAATGTTTTCAATATATCTTGCTTTTATGATATTTCAATTTTAGAAATTCTCACTCACCTTAACGTGTTGGAATCGAGAAATTTTTGTCGCTCGGAAATTTCCCGATTGACTTGCAGACTTTAAAATACCGATTCAGTGACGGGAAGGGTACAAAAAGTTGAGTTCGATGCTCTACCATTCCCGTTGCCCCAAAAAATATTGTAGTCCAAAGTATGTGAAAGCGGCGGAACGCTCGCTCTCTGCGCCGTCACGGAGACGAGGCTCTTAGTGGGTGCCCACCTTCGGCATGGGGCGGGAACTGAATTTTAACGTTCCACCCGACTTGGGCCCGCCTTTGCCAGAAGTCATTTCCGTATTGAGGACATTAGAAAGTGGGAAACCTTACCGTATTGGTTCCGCCTCGACTTGGAAAACCTTAGCAGTGTAGTTATACATGCTAAAACTGTTGTAGTTATTGAGAGCTGTGCATGCAGTTTTTATTCATTTTTTATTTTAAAGTTCTTCTTTTTCCGTAGTCAAAGAGTAAAAAATTAGTAGTATAACTTATTTTTTCTCGTGTGTTCCATAGATGATTAATCATGCAAAATTTATAAAGTCTGAGTTTTTTTGGATTCGTTCATTTCACTTTTTTTATGGTACTTCTCATTTGTCCCAAAGCAAACTCCTTCTATGTTAAGAATATATTAGAGACTGATTCTTAGAGTTATCGCTTCACAGTGTTCTGGAAAACCTGGAAACGATTTTTTAATAACTATAAAGAATATCTACGAATTAACTCACGAAGAAAAAGATATAATTATTGGCTTATAGTATCATCTATAGTGATAAATATGTATGCGTGCCTTGTTCCTCCACAGGCTAGTTTTTGTTCAAGACCGAGCGAGCTCAACGCTGATAAAGAACACGGAAACGGAAAGGGCGTACAATTGTGGGAGTGGGTGATGCTTGTTTTCAATGCCTCGAAGAATGTTGTATAACTTATATTCAGACTTCAACCACAAAACTTTCAAATCGAAAGTCCCACGGCGGTTTATTTCACCAACCTGAACTTTCATTTGCTCTCTCATCAAAGTTGTCGAGCTATTTCTTCTGTTATACCATTGTGTATGAAGTAGGAGCACGACATCAACGAGCGCCACATGCTGTGAAGTTGTTAGTTTTTGAACAAATAATATCAATCTTGCATTCAAATTCATTCGTGTTTCCCCCACCTCACTTAAGAAAAACGGGCAGGAAACAAGGGGAGAAAATAATCATGTTTATCATGCAGTCTCTCATTAGACCGTGAGTGTGGGAACAGTTGAGTCGTGTTGCATCATTGGCCCCTTTGGACCATCACAATCCATTTCAAAACCTTATTACTACCCTCAGGGCTGCTGATATCACCATGCGGGGTACTTTTACTGACAACCACGATATCGTTTTCGCTGTAGCGAACGAAGACAATAATTGTTCCTGGATTTAACTTAATTACTTGTTAGAGAATAACTTCAACTTCCATACTTTGAGCAACCAAGGCTTTTTGCGCGATTATGAGAAAGCAAAATTTTTTTTTTTTTGACTCGATGGAAACTGTTTCGCTATTAAGGGCTTACAAGCAGTATTCTCCCCCTGCAACCGCAATAAAACACCCTGACTCAACGTTACTGAAATGTTCCAACTTAGGCGGAAGGGTATCATGCGAAGTGCTGGAAGGCCTTCATTAGCTGATCATTTCAAGGCCATTGCAGTGGATGTTTCAGTGCTCACTCACGTGTGCTGGGAAGATTCTTTAGCGACCTCTGGCCACGGAAGACGGTCCTCTTCCCCCATGGTCTATTGTCACAAATGAAATACAGGACGTACGAAATGGCTGCTATGCCAACAGGTAATACTATGTACCCTTTCAGCTAACAGCAATTTAGCAGAAGCTCTTTGACTTAATATCGCGAGCGTATAAAATAACTACATTTTTAAATTAATCAGGAGATATTCAACTATAACCGTCGTGAAATTCATTTAACGCATTGTTCGAATAGAATTTGAGTTTATGTTTTATTGTGCCATGACAAAGGATTATATATTTGTTGGGTTGAGCTCCTAATCGTCGTGTATTTAGCCTTAAAATAAATAGTGACTTTGAACAACTTGAACATCAAACCTCGGCACCCACACATACTCCTGAGCTAAATCAAACTCAATTAACAGAAGTTCTGCTATGCGTAAAATCGTTGGTTTGCGCTAGTCTTGAGATGAAAGCGATAATGAGCGCCAGAAAAAGAAAATGAAATCCTACTCGTACAACACTGCAAAATCCTTTGAGTGGTTATAAAAACAAATATTAAGATGGTTTGTTCACCTCATCACGTCTCTCTGTATATGAGGGATGCGGAGAAGTTTAAACACTTGTATTAAAAAATATCCGTACACAACTGTCAAAAACAGAGACTTGTCTGTTTTTTGGCTCCCGACAATAAGTCCTTAATGAAATGAGAACAATACCTTGGCCCCTGTAAAATGACTTTAACTGGTCAAGCAGTGTCGAAGCTAGTATGCGTTCGGCATGGCCTGTGACATTCGCCCTCTTGACCATAAGACCAACATGACTGTGTTTCAAGAAAAGGTATGCTTATAAATCGCTTTCTATTATACTAAATCTTGACTGTCGTGGATTCTTTTATGTTTTTGAAGATACCGAATGGAGAAGAAACAAAAAGAAAATGTAAATTTAGATTTCAGGCAGCTCCTATAACTTAAATTTATACATTGTACTTAAAAATAAGGAACTCGCTTTAGCAGCTGTAATTATGTCCGTTGTTAGGATTGAAAAAAAAAAACACTTTCATTCCTTCTAGACGCAGAAAATATTTGCGAGAGAAGCCGAATGAAGTTTTTGCAATTTTCAATCACCATGCAGTTTCTAAGATACGTACAGCATTCTATTGCGTAGTTTCCAACATTTTTTGCATCATTTTCTGGTTTTGCTCAATCTTTGAGAGATTCGGGGGTTTTAATACCTGTCTGCCCTTGACACGAGGCCAGCCAAGGCCTCATCTTCAGCCTCAGGAGGTTATGGATGGCCCCCGTCGTGGTGGGAAGAGGCTTGTCTGCCTCACGTGCGTGCTTGCTGGCGTCACTGGTGTATACGTGCATCCTTATCCGCTGTTGAACGAAGCTCACAAATAAAATTGGAAAATATACACTGAGCTTATGTGAGTGACCTTCTCAACTTACTGTAGTTTGATGTTCTCAGTTCTTTGATCCACGTGTGATAACTATATAGACATTGTTATTTAAACCAATTGACTCTGCAATAAATATTTAAAGCTTTTTGGAGATATTAGAAGTGAAACCGGTGATACTGATAACTTGTAAGCATTATTTCATGTTTTTATATCCCTGAATCAAGTTGCAAGTAGATTTTTTATTTTAAAAATTTCCATGAATTAAATTTAAACTTAAATTTATTCGTTTTTAGGATCGTTATTTCCAATTCTTCCATATTCTCACCTTAGATGGATATTCTTAAATATCATGTGCACGTTACGTAAGAGTTGAAATACTTCTTGCCGAACGCGGATTTTCTCGATTCATTAAAGGGGGAGATTTTTCTCACCTTAACTCCAATCCAATCAACTTTGGAGTGCTAGAGTTAATTCACTGAACAAATGTTGGGGCTAAGTTCGAATTTCACTCACGAATAGTTGCCCTATGTATTAATTTATACAAGGTAAATTTTTGAAGAATATGTTTCTCACTGATTCAACATGGATCATCCTCAAGTTTGTATGGCATCTGACGAATAATTTCATAGCGATGTTTGTGCCTAGAACTTTTTTTCTCGGCGTTTCGTCCATTTTTCACCCGAGTCATTTCCATTTGTTTTCCCTGCGCCAGCTCGCGCGTGTGAAGACTGTGAGGCTTGTTATGAGCATTTCGACCTTGCTGGCTGCTAACAAATGAATAGGAAGTTGTTACAGGCCGAGGTTCTTCAAAACTGAAGTCATTTTAATTTTTTTTCTTTTCATTTCTGGAAAGTTAACTTGAGTGCTGCATTTTAGCTAACATAAACGTTCTTATATAACCGTTTTTATTTTGCTCTGAATATGATCTTTGTTTTAGTATTGAGAGGTTTAATACTGATTCTTCTTTCAACCCCTTAACTTTCTTGTAAACAAGGAGTTTTGTGATTGGGAATCAATTTTCATGGATCACAGAGAATTGTCAGTGAATATTTTATGTTTGAACTCCAATTAAAGCCTTCTAATTAACTGTATAATTCCGCATAACTGCATCAGGGCATTCCGCTTACTGACCCTGAAAAGTACGTCTCGGTCCCATGGTAGGCACTTTGGGCCTGCAACGCCCAAATGGCTTCTTGCAGTGGGGTTGTCTCTCATATTGTGCACAAGTTCTTTGCGAGAACCGTTTTTAACTGCTTTAGAAAAACGATGAATTTCTCTCTCTATTCAGTTCAGTTTCCTAAAGTTTCCACGCTGCTTGCGATGTTAAAATCGCAAAGAAATCAGTGAATTTCCGCTCAGTTCCCAAATTTAATGCCCACGTAATTCATAGATGACTAATTTTGTGCCTTCTTGCGAAAGATGGCAAATTCGTAACTGCGGAGGAGATAAAAATTAAATAGCTTTGAAGCAAAGTATTTTGTGCTGCTTCAAAATAAGGAGACTTCAACGCAATGTAGGAAAGGATCTCACGACTTCGTGAAGCACTTCAGTAAATAAAATCCCGAATTTCGTGGTTCATGCACGGACACAGGATCTTAAATTTCTTTCAAGGTTACCCACTTTGTAAATGATTTTCTTTTTGGAAGAAATAGTTTTCTCTTTGCCATTATTATTATACAAGAAACGCTAAAAAATCAGCAGCCTTTTGTGGCGATGCGAGTATGTAATTTGAAACGGGAAATTTACGGAGAAATACACATTTTTTGTACCAGCGTAGTGCAGTTATAACTTTGGTACCCTACCATGAAAGTTTCACTCATTTGTATAGAAGCCCACTATAATTATCATACATCGAAAAGGAATACTTTATTGCGTCCTGAAAACAACTTAAGTTTTTGAAACATTTTCTTCCCTCTCCTGTGAGAGATATTTTTTTTCATTATTTGCAAGATACATTGTTGTTGTACTCCACACTCCTGTCTTACGCAATAAAATATTGATTGCAATAATATTAAATGGAAACGAACATGCGTGGGCGGGCACTGGAGTATGGCGAGCAGCAGCGGTGGCGTCTGGCTGAGCAGGTCGCAGGCGCTGGACCTCGGTGGCCTTGCAGGCAAGTTCCACATCTGATCCTTCGCTAGCAGTCGAGTTGAGTTTCATTGGCGCACCCAAAGCATCCTGTATGCAAATGTACGATGCGCACCAGATAATTGAAGAGCTTTTATTAAAGTGAGTTTACCAGCGACAAATGGCGATCTCCTACATACAGCAGCTGTTTCACAATCGTTGAACCTGATTTGAACAAATAACTTATCATAGCCTGTTGAAGAGATTGCAAGAGCCTGCTCCCTCTGAATCACTCTGCACGTAAACCAGTTTCGCTCTGCTCAAGTTGAATAATGTTTCTTAGTCTTGGAACGCTGACGTCACTTGCAGCTGTGTAGCAGACATAAGGCAAGCGTTCGGTCAAGTCGATGCACCTCGGCTCGGCCTCGGGCAGACACGCTCACCCTCCTCCATTTCAGGACTCAGGAGCGCTTGCCTCAAGGTCGCAGCACTTTTTGCAGTCTTCTCTGTCTCTCTGAAGTGTTTCTTCGGCCACTCGCGTTGTTCGTACCGAAAATTTCATCAAATTCTATATAAGTTCTTGGTTTCTAACGTCAAGTCTGTGAGCTGTAAGAATTTATTTAGTTAAGGACTCCTATTTTATTATGATGCTGTTTGAAGCCTCATTACAACATCTAAACTTTTCCACTCCATAAAAATAGGAAGGAAGCTACAGATCCTAGAATGGTTTCACTCGAAGGAAAATTTCCAGGTAATCGAAGCACATGTGAATTTCTCTCATAGAAAATAATTCAACGCGTAACTGTTGATTTGAAAGCCACTATGCTGTACCGATTGAAAATAATGAGAATTAACCTATCTCTGCATAAAGAGTTGTTTGATATTGGCTTGGTAAGTATTTATAGAGTTACTTTATTTTCACTTATTCATGAAGCTTGAGACGCTAAAGTAATTCTAAAAACAGTCTCAAACGAAAGAATTGGTAAAGAAGCTTCAAGTACAAGTAGGCACTACTATTGTTCTTCCATATCAGACACCATCCGCTGTTAATCAAGTAGTTTCTTTACAGTGCATAAACTGCTAAAAATTGATAAACGAATTTTTTGTTGGAAAGCTCATTAATTGTTTGATAGTACCTGAAATATACCTACCCTGAAATACCGTTGAATGGTATATGTGGCACCAGCATGTGGCACATCCACATGCTGGTAATTTGGTGCGAGCATTGTTGGTCCAGTTGTGCGATCTATGCACACAGGTCAAAGATTTTCCGCCCAACTTTCATCAATACGAGTTCGCTCTTGCGTTAACTCAGACTCAATTTTTCACTGGTTCAAATTCAGTCACTGGACAGTATGAAATACAAGTGATTGATTAACCTCTCCCGAAAAAATCCGCTGCTCGAGTGAATATTCATTATTACTGGAGTTTTGTTAGTCAATAAATGCTTATACTCAGTATTAAAGTTTATCGTAAATTGAAGCAAATCGTGCAGGTCTATTCACTGTAGTTTCTATAATCTCATTTGGGTTGAAACTCGTATCTCAGTGAGGTACTGACCCTGGTTCAAACAATGGCCAGAGTGGACAAGCTAGGACAGCTTTCAAGTGTGGTGCGATACGGATCCATTTATACCTAGACAAATATTTGATGTGCAAGTTCGGGTCCACTGTTGCATTCCCTGACGAAGGTGCCCCACCAAGCAGAGCTATTGGCGGGCCTGACTTAGCTGCTAGGAAGTTAAAGAAAGCTTTGGGTGAGAAAACAGGAAGATTTCTCATACAAAAGAGAGTTTCGATGTTGATTTCCAACTAGTCTAATAGAGGAGTACCAAGGTACGCCAATTCATTTCTTAATAAATTAGAAGCTTAGCCATAGCATAGCCTGATCCCGCAATTTTTAATTTTTCTCCAAAAAATTGATAGACACAATTCTGTGACTTGCACATTATAATGACTTTCCCTCTCTAAGGGTATTCCCAGCACCACTACCACTACTGTTCTCCCTGGACGTCTTCCTAATTATTCGCTGCTGTGAGTGCGTGGTACGATTGCTACCGCTCATACGGCTTGGAGAGCTCTGACTTTCAGATCTCTCGTGGCAATAGTTCATGTTGCCTCTGCAGTACTTCATTCCTTAGTTAGCAGCAGGCTCACAGTGCGCGCCTGTTTCGTCTTGAGTTAGTCATCTCGGGTTCCAACAGCGCAGGCTGCACGTGGGCAGAGACGAGCAGTGGGCGGCTCACAAGGACGACGGACGCCAGTAACTATTTCTTTCACACAGGATGCAGCTGCCGCTAGCGTTTTTTAACTTTTTTCAGGGAAAAACAGAAATTTGTCTTTTTGTGAATTTAAACAATTGAAATTCAATATTTCCACTACTTATTCATTACGTAAATTCTTACTTATTTTACGCCAAAGAAAAGAAAGCAAAATTTAGAATATAAGGGCATGAAGAACTAGATTCTGAATTAATGGATAGCAAGTAGAGCATGGGTCTCGGCCAAACTAGTCGTAGCCTTGACTACTGAGCCGGTTGTTATCTGTGCTCAGCAACTGAGTAGAAAAAATTTGTGATTGGTAACTCACGATTCTTGTGTATTCCTTAGTTTCCAGTGTTACGGCTATCTCGAAATGGACACCGCTTTTATTATTATTAGCAAGAAATATCAACTACAGATATAGCGGCATATTTAGGGCATTGCGAGCACTCCTTGAATGCCAAGGTTTGGCAGTAAGGGGGAGCTGCCTAGACACCAAGTCGCTCGATGTGTGGACTCCAGTATGTGTTGTATTTTATTTTGTGTGCTGATGAGAGTAATTTTTCAATTTCATGTAAAATTGTACATTTACGATTTCTTTATGCTTAAAATCAGCTCTTATGTACGGTTTGTGACTCCAAATCTGAGCATCACCTCCTAGCTTCACTTACCAAGCTACGTTAAATTAGCGGCGAGAGCAGGCTTGCTGGGTGGAGTCTCCAAGGTCTTCAACTTGCATGGATACTCTATAAGAACATTTAAGGCTTAGCTCAAACACACCTGGCTGGCAAGAGTTGTAAGTTGAGCCACGAGATCTTTTGCGTGGACTAGCTTCTGATCGATGTGTCACAGTTCAATAAATGAGTCATCCTTCCGTTTTATATACGTTGTGTACATTCTTCGTACTAATGATCGTTGACTAACATTTTCTTTCTTTTGTTTCAGGTCTATGCTCAATACAACTTGGGACACGGAATACAAAGAGAAATATTCTTTTTAAATTTAGAAGATGGCTACTTCGGCTGCCAAGTTAACGAATCTAAAGAGATCCTTCAGCTTTTCGAATTGTCAAAGCTTTGCGATGGATCCCCTAACTGCTTCTTGGGTTCTGATGAAAACATCCAAGAACTCAAGTGTTCAAGTAAGTACCCACCTTGTTATAATATAGATGTATGCATGCATATACTTTTTGTTTATCCATTTTGTTATCTTAACATTCGTGTATTATGAGTTAATAGTCTATGTTCTGTCTTAAGGTTGGTAAGTTTACCAAAAACTTAAATAAGACTATTTTTGATTAAAAGTAGCGGAACCCGTTTAAATTTGAAACTAACATTCAAAGCTGGAGCCTCAAAGATACATTCTTTAAGTAAAATTAAATGACACGTTTCTGTGTTTGGTTATCGGAGGTTAACATACATGAGAAAGAAATGTGTTCTGTTCCTCAACGGAAACATGAGACATTACTGTACTTTTTTGTAGAAAAGTTGCATGAGACAGTGTTGTACTAGGTTGTTGGTTGGTAGCGTGAGACACTGATGTGCTAGGTTGTTAGTTGATCGCATGAGATACTGTTGTGCTATGTTGTTGGTTGGTAGCATAAGGAGTATTCGTGCTAGGTTGTTCCGTATGAGAATGAATCTTACACGGTTGTTCTTGAAGACAGGAGGGCAAATATTATTCAATTCTAATGAGAATCGAGACAAATATAGAATGAGACAAACGTATCGGTGCTTGTTAAAAGGTAGCATGAGGCGAACATTGTCATACCGGAAAAATTTAGGAATGTATATACAAAATTGTGAATGAATTTGGAACGATTTTTTAGTCAACGAAAACACAGTGTGAGTTTTTGTTTCATCCCATATATGAAAGAAATACAGGCTCCTGCAATTTCAGCATGTTCATTGATCCGAGAAGGCACAATTATATCGGACGATAACTTTTTGCCAGGCACTAGAACAAATGTAATTTCGGCCCTGCCCTGCACCCATAAAATTGGGCGACTGGTGTAAGTCAAACTCAGAGCAGCGGAAGGTAAAGCCTGTTCACGAATGTTTGTGTTTTACTCATAAGTTTCTTGAGAGGGACATTACCTCAATCTTCAAGCTGTTCCTAATACTTTCTCAGAAGAGTCGTTTCGTTATGGCAAAAAACTAATGGAATTACTATAAGAAATGGTGACGAATCTAATCGAAATCTTTTTTACTTCAGAGTGAGGAAAAAAGTATTTCCACACTATGATTAATCGTACAGTGTTTATTTAATATCGTAAAATTATATATATTATGAAGTATCGAAAAACTAATTTACAAATAATTTCGCTAAAGTTGTTTATTGTAAATTTCGAAAACCAATTATATGATTTTAATGTATACTTAGCGAACGGTTAAACTGTGAAGACACTTTTTGTGTGACCCAGTATTTACTCACATGTTTGCTTGAGAACTGTGCCTTTTGGATCTGGTTCTTTGCAGTCGGTCGCTATAATTTGCAATGAGTTATCTATTTTTATGACTGATTGTTTCCGTATCCTTTTACAGAGATATGTACATATATTTAAACGACTAAAGATTGGACATGAGCTGATAAATCTATACCGAATATAATTAACGTGTGACCGAGATAAACTTATTATAGACATTTAGGAATTGCAAAATAATTTTAAAGATTGAAATATGAATCAACTGGCAAACATAGTAAATGCAATTAACCCTGACTTCATTATCTAATTTAGAAAAATCTATGACTAAAATTTTTCGTATTTGCCTCCTTCATTGGTCAAAGATTCCGAAACTGAGCCTGGCATATGACAAGTTTTTGTAGAAATGTGAACCAAGTTTGAGCTGTTTTATTCACACATGTGGACTTGGTGCTGCCCAAGTGCGTGAACCGTTGTTTCAGTGCGCAAAACAATCAGTATATAGTCTGGTCAGTCGAAACAAGCGAAGTGTCTTCCTGTACGTGCGAATATACCTTCCGCATGCGCTGTCTGTTCCAATTGTATGCACTGTTGGTAGCGGTTGAAAATGAATACCACGTATTGTATTTAATTTGACCTGGAGTTTTCCATCAAAATATAATGGGATTTTAATATTGAAATTTTGAGCGTAGACTCTAATTTTATTGTTGTCTTCTTCAGCGAGCGAAAAACACGAAGATTTCTTCGGCGTTTCTATGCATGTTTTGAGTCAATGAGTCAAAAATTTGTACGTCAGGGTTGCAGAGTAGGAGTACAAATGTAAAAACGGCTTTCTACATATAGCCCACCCTGCGTTCATCCCAACTTTTAGAATAAAAATAACAGCAGCTACTTCTGTAGGAAAATTATCGTAACTTCGATTTTTCATTACGAACATTTCATGGAGCATCGTTGTCAACGCTCCATCACTTATTGACCCCGACTCATTTCGAACACGTACCGCGATTGTACTTGAACTCCGAAGGATGTGATATACTTGGCATTCGGATGGAGTTCTGTGATCTGCTTTACTTGAGATCTGTGGCTGACCTGTGATTAATGAACATCGGCTTCTCTTGCGCATCATGAAAGGTTTTTACGTCTCTTTTGCAGCGCATTTGTGATGGTATTTTTTGTTGACTATCACTGCTCTGCTTAGTCAAGTGAATTCCAGCTATAGTTAGTCTTTAGCTCGAATTTCGATGCTAATGTAATAATATTCAACTATTTTTGAGAAAAAGTTGCCCTCACATTTCTCTAGGTTTCACAGGACCATCTTGCTATGTACGATTTCAAGCAGCAATGACTTTGTTGGAACAAACTATCGGTGAATTTAAAATTTTCATACCTGATAATCTAGTTTTCTTGCCTCTGTGAAGCGTTCTGGCGTACAGTAGATTTGCTGTATGTGAATAAGAGCTTAACAACCGTGCCCTTAACTCTCATATAAAAGCTCTGCATGGCATGAAACCTGGTTGTAAGGAAACAACAAGTGATAATGGGTGTGAGTCGTGATGCTTAAAAAAGACGCAACTGCGAGCTGGGCTTCCTGCACAGACTTTCCTCACTGAAATGGTTGCGCTCACTCCCACAGACTTCATCTTCACCTTAAGCCTCGGGTACCCTGGAGACTGTGCTTGCTGCTTTTTGGAATGTGCCCTTCGACTGTACGTGCTACATTGACTGTGCGTGCTTCATAGACTGTGCTTGCTCCGTTATAAGGTGTGATTGCTCCGTTATAAAGTGCGCTTGCTCCATAGACTGTGCTCGCTCCATAAACTGTGCTTGCTATACAACGCACCTAGACAAGCAGGGTTATGTTGGAAGTGGTGACCGTGCCCTGCTTTCACTGCCTGATGCCGCTCTAAATCGTCCCAATATAGAAATGCTTGACGACCAGACTGCCAAGTGAGCCGGGAGCTTCCAATGCCGAGACCATCTCGCTCTTGCGACTCAATTCAAGAGAGTAGACGTCTATTCTCTCGAGCAAACATATAAATAGCATTTGTGATTTTAGAAATTCGTGTAAGGAATAATGAAACCACAGATCGAGATAGATTGAGCATTTACAAGGGAAAATAATAGCGAATTAAATGTTAACTCTACTAGAGATTTGAGATAGCCTCATGCGAAATGAATAATATCGTTCTAGTGTACTTATTCCGCTTGAGCTGTACTTACTATTTCGTATTTTACCGTGTATTCATGATACAATGTTGGAGTTTTCTTTAGTGCATAATTTCGTGGTATACGACAGTGCTCAGTGGACATCGACTCTGAAACCGTGTAACCAACTTGCATCATAATTCACGTGGATTGCTCAGTGTCTGACCAATACAGGCCTGCAGCCTAACTCTGGGCTGGCTGCGGTCATCAGTAAAGCTTGCATGTGAAAGCTGAAAAGAAAGCGCAAGTGCCGTCAGCACAACGGCGGCCGTTGGTCGAGTGGGGTTGTGCTGTGTCCTCACGTAACCAGGGCTGCAGCGTACAGCGTAATTGAACGAGCTCTTTATTTTTCTTACTATTACCAATAACCCGAAATCAGCATAATTTAAACTTCGATTTATTAAAAAACAAGCTCCCTAAAGTCCAACCTAAAGTTTGGTATTAAAATTACATTAAAAAAATTACTGATAAGGTACTGTTTCGATCGTTTCTCAAACGTTCTATGTTTTGTTTCTTTTATTTAGGTGTTGACTAAATTTTCGTACGCCACTTTAGCAGAAAAACGTTTTACAGTACTTGAGCTCTTGATTGTAAAATTTGTTGGAAGTTATGAAGGCAAGCCATGTAACACATGTTTAAAGTTTACAAAAGTAATTTCTGTGTCTTTTGGTCACCAGAATAAAACTAAATACGACTACAGTATAGTGGCAGATAGGAGCGCATCAAGCATCATTTCAAATCGCTGTAATCCTATCGATGTTGGCAATAAAGTATTGTGGTTGTTCGTACTGCATCTGTATCGGTGATTCTCCCCTGTGGGCATACGTGTTGTAATGGGCTCAGGCTAGCACGGACCCATTAAAAGTTCTCGCGATGGCAGAACTTTAGCAAGTATCGGTATCAGCAAGGATCAGACCTTCATCAAGTACTAGCAAGTATCAGAACTTCATCTATGCAAGTACTAGAACTTAATCAACCATCAGCCTGCATCAGAACTATATCTAGTACCAACAGCGATTCAGCATCGCGCCAGAGAACATTATAGAAATAACCCTGCCTCTCACAAGATAGTGTCGGGGATCAGGAACAGGGATCAACTGTCGTGCTTGTCCTCTACTGACTACAGACTTGAGCTGCTTCAAGTTGAAATAACCGATTTTTTGAGCCGGAAATTCTTATCTCGAAGTCCCAGTTTTTCGCAATGATATATGTTTTCGTGCATGTGACCATGATGCAAACGGGCAGTGCTTACGAACACTACACTGGAATGTCCCTGTTACGAGTGGAATGGACGAAGGTCAGCTCATATTTAAAGAAATAGATGCAATTATTCCGTTGAAAATATTTCATGACTAATAGTTACTAATAATTCAACGACAGTTTTATTAAGTCCATTGCATTGTTTTAAATATGCCGTTAATTTGAGATACCTATTCGACATTTCATTTTCATACTCATCAGCCTTAATGAAATGCTTAGTTAATTACTCAATAGAATGATGTTCACCAAGAAAAGATTTGAAGAGCACACCTTTTGTTATGAAGCTGGTTGTACAAAATACAATCTTTCTATGAAGGCCGCAGTGTTGCAAGCAGTGAGCGCATATGCAGTCAAAGAACTACAAAGCAGTCTTAGCTCTGGCAGACGCAACCAAAATGGTGTAATTTTCAGCGGACCTTTTGCGGAAGTAAAATGAGATCGCTGAGGCAAGTTGAGCAGAAATGAGACGAGGACCTGGGGGGAACAATGGAGACTTACCAGGCAGGTCCCGCAGCTCACCTGATCCCGTCTGTATGACATCCAGCGCCACATATGGTAGTCATAACGCGTTCAATATCTCAAGCCAACCTTCTACATCATGACCACCATCAGTATCTGTAATCAGGTATTATTTAACGGGAATTTCAATTTCATGTGGAGCCACTCACCCGTATTGAGCCCCAATGTCTGATCGCTGAAACTTGTTTTTGACTACTTTGGTGACGTTCCCTACAGTAAATGTACATGTATAACATGAACAACACTGTCTCGCAAATAACTTTCTGTTATCTAATTGGAAGATCTTTCCCTTGAGCCTCTGTTTTTCGAAGTTTATTACCTTCGTTTTCTGTGAAAGGTGCGTGTATCACTCATTTTGATGCAGATTTGAAGTTTTTTAGCTTAAACTTGTACGGCTTATAGCGAGGTAATGTTGTCATTTCTGTAATATCAATATCAAACAAAGTTCGTACAAAGACTTCAATATTAGTCGTCCACCTCTTTGCAGTGTCCGATTCATATTCTTAGATTGCTTCGTGATGAACTTTTCTCGTTATTTATTTGAAGGACAATAAAATGAACTGAGACAATCATATCGACTCTTGAGATCAAAAATATGAAGTTCATTAAAACAAAAATTTACAAATTTTAAGTGAGATTCTACATTCACTTTTTTAGCCGTATTTGTTTCTGCATTGAAGTTAAAACTGCAATGATGAATAATCAGGAAATAATATCAATAAAATTCCCCCTTCGAGATCTTCATTTTGATCTTAAATTTCACACTGTTACAGATTGCCTAGCTGCATTTCTCAATATTTTTTCTTTTCAACATTACTTTTTTATAAGCTACATCAGGTAAAAAAACCTTGTGTCTTGAACAGAGATGAGGCAAATACACCATATATATGTGGAAATACCTAACCTATCTTGCACATCAAAATACAATGCGATCAGTATCAATTGGGTATGTACCTGCCAATCTGAAAAACAATGCGTAGAAGGTAGGTCTTAGCCTTCATCGCAATTAAAAATTCTAGGTATTGATTCCTAATGTGTGGATTAATTTTGTTGCAGACGACTGCCCCTACACCCAAGGCTATCAGTGCGTGAACGGCGCCTGCTTGCAAGGCAACTGCCACTGCAACGACGGCTTCGGGGGCTGCGGCTGCGACACGCCTGGTGAGCTCCTCTACATATTTATACTGCACACACACTGAAGACCCCAATCCAAAGGCTACTTGATCACTCATTTCATTTGGAACATTGATTTGCCCCAATTAATTTATCTCAATTAATTTATGTTTCACCTAGTATTACCATCAAATGAGAAATAACATATTATACACTAGACTCATGAGAGACGCTTCTTATGCGCCCAAATATGCTACGAGGCTTGTTGTGAAACCTAAACGACCTTTTTGGCACCTCCCCGTCGGGTAAAATAGTTGTGGAGAAGAATTTAACTAAATTCAAATGATCTTAGCTGAGTGCAGCGGTTTATTGGTTGTTAGGATGCGCGGGCTCCCGATCGAACAATGTCGTCTCTCGTCATAAACTGTTTCTGTTCATTTATCGATCTAATCGTTGTTCAGAAGTAATTCATTATGAAATCCCAATTATTCCAATCACTTATGGGCTAAATACAAGTATTCTAGGCTAAATTCGGAAGAGCATTTCTGAATATATGTTTACGATTGGACTATAAAATCAATTGACAATTCAATGATGATGAAGCAGTCAGGTTTTTGCGACCTCACTTTGCAATATTGCAACAATACTTGTGTGACGAACCAGTGCAATTCACAGCGAGGACATAAAACAACACCTCCAACTGTGCTACGTTGGAGGTGTTGTTTTATGTCATGAAAGTGAATCCCTTAGTGTTACTTCAATTACGTAATCACGTTCTGACAACCTCAAAATATGGACTTCACACCTAAAGCGCATAAATTTGAACCTCCTGTCAATCATAAATTTTCAGTTACATTGAGGTGTCGGGTAAATATTGAGTTTAACGTGAGCGCTGAACCGCTTGCATGGAAATGACACCGCCATCACCTCTTGAGTGGTGTGCTAACCCTCTACTACCTCATGCGCCGAATTCTATACTCTCACTATCATTGCTTCTACTTATATTGTATGTTTGTTTCGACAATAATACGAGCTCTCAATAGGAAGTATGGCCATACTCCTTCAGTTTGTTTTATACTGAATTTAGCATTAGTACACTTTTGAAAGAAAATGTGCCCTTGTAGAAAATATGAGTAAACTAGAAAATAATATGAGCGATAAAGGTTAATTTGATTACCATATCCTTTTCGAACAGGCTCCGTTTGCACCTGAGTGATCGAGTGAGTCGTGTTAGCAAAGAGTTACGTTCCTCGGATCGGTTGAGTGACCTATCTTTGAAACTCAGATAGTAGAAGACAGTACGTTTTGAACATCTAAGTAATGACGAAAACCCGGAAATAAGAGAACTGATGATTCTTTATGTACTATGAATCATACAGTTAAAATGGCTGCTCTCAAGTGAAGTAAATTATCATACATATTTTTGATATACGTTTACGCCCATGGGAGCTCTGTAATAAAACAAAAGGTATTCTACAACTATTTACAAAATTTATGTCAATACCACATGTAGAACCTACTCGAGACCTCTAAGGGTAACAGAGTCACAGTGAGAACATGTGAGACGTAGAGGAGGGTGGTTGGAGGGAACGTGTGCAGGGCGCTAGGTCTCCAGTCATCATTTCGGTACAGGCATTACAGAAGATCATCTCTCGCTGTCTCGCCCATAACTGAGCCCTGGAGACAGTTATAATTCCTCGAGGCGTACTCTTCACGCGATCCCGATACGCTCCGAGCACTTTGTGCCTATTATTCACAAATTTCTAGGAGTGACACACTGCGATAGGTGAATTAATTACGACGATCAAGGAGCTGATTTAGTGTGCCTCCTACATTCTTGATGTAAAAAATTTAGAATTTCGATGAACAAATTTTCGCGTACGCTGCTGAATTTGATCTCTCGTACATAGTCTGGGTATACTTGAAAGTGTTACAATTTGAAACAAACTGTGCGACTCCCTCTTAGATTTTCAAGGTCTGACTCGTTTAGTTAGCTTTCGTACGAATAACTTTGTATTTGAGTCATACAATCCCTCGTACTTCTCATTGTGACACTTGATAACCAGTTCTCTTTATTATGTTATACGTTTCGTTGGAGAAGTCTCTGGTGAAGTTTATCAAGTCATGCAGTTGTAGTTTTATTGTTCTCCATATGCCTTCTCGACACTTCTCCTTTTCTGGTATGAAATGGATGTGAATACTAGCAGCCATAAAATAGTTGAGACGTCTCTATAATTTTGAGAATATTTATGTTGTTTCAAACAGTCTACGTTTCATTGTGAACGAGCTCTATAATTTTTTTTACTTAAATTTTGAACTAGCTTAATCAGTTACTTCATTAGCAATTTAAACGCGCACGAAATGTTTCAAGTTGGTATTTCCGCACTCAGTACGTTAGGCACTTTAAGACAAGACCCAATATATGGAGACTATCAAAGGCATGGAAGTATGCACCTACCCTGTGTTTCTTCGCATTACGTAAAGAATTAGTGCAGAAACAAGTCATCAGCATGAATGATTTTAAATTTCTTTTCACACGTATGTCGGTATCATTGATGATGTAAAGCGAAGTCCAAATAAGGACCATGCACGACGGTCCTTACACGGAATGAACGCTCGGACATCGAGGTACCCAAGCTCTTCTACCTGCTGAAGACCAAGCACGGCTATCGTAGAGCGAGCAGTTCAGTCGAAATTCATTACTTCTCTGTTATATTGTCGATCGATTCGTTACACGTGTCTTAAACGAAGAGCAATTTTGCTGGCTCGATCGAAGAAGTTTAAAGGATGTGTTACTGTATGCCGTCGCACATCATTGCGGTGAGTGCACTGCTAGCCGGTGACGTGTATCTCCTCTTATGCACACCGTGAGGAGTCGGAAGTTGAGTGCAGTCACAGAAAAGAAAAAGAGTCACAGAAAAAGAGTGCAGTGACTGCACAGTGCAGTCGGAAGTTGAGTGCAGTTTTCTGTAACACCCAGTGCAGTCACTGGGTTACAGAAAAGAAAATATTCGGGTACTATTTTTGTCGCATAGTGTAGTATGTCGCTCACTCTTATCAGCTTTAGTAGCTTTCAGTGCTCTGGTACTCGTACAAATACGTTTCATGTTCTTGATGAACATGTTGAACTGTGTTGTGTCATTAACCTGAAATATATTTCCGTAATACAAATGTAGCATTACGATAAATTTTTTCGTGCATTATCAGTCACGTGTATAAACTAAGAGAGCCGGCAGTCCGCACTCACCTCCAACATAAATTTATGGTTGAGTGCCTTAAGCAAATTAGCTTCATTAGGTTGCCATCTTTGCTCAAGTCTAGCAGCTCCATCGCTGGTGCAGATTCGCATACATTCTCACGTGCAAATGTGTTCCATTTGAAAGAGCTCAGCGTAACTGTAGTCGGCTATTGACTTGCGGTGCGGCTCCGCTTCAGAAGTTCCACGCAAAAAGGGGGCGCAGTCAGCACTGCTGCATCAACACCAAGGCTTATTCTCCCTCAAATATTACTGAGTGAGCGCCTCCTGGGAACCCACTAACTAGGCGCAAGCTTCAATTGGTGTTGATTGCAAACAAATTTCACTGTTTGTTAAGCGGTCATCGTATTCTCAACCTAATTCTGGCAGCGACACACCACAACTGCAAATGTGATATCGTGTTAGAGCTGAAAACTTAATGAATATTTTCCTCTGCTAAGCAATTTTGCAATGTAGACATTGGAGAAGATATGTATAAAATTATTTGTGTTTTGAGAATTTTTACTTTTACTCAGCAGGGTCTCATTAAAATTAGCAAATAGAAAAATGAGAAATAAAGTTCTCATTATAACCGTTCTAAGGAGAGTTTTGTTGCGAAAGTTCCTCAGCTGAAAAAGCTCCGTTAGATTCACCCTTAGATTACTACATTTCTTTTTTACTACATTTCAAGAAAGTGCTAATGCGCAATATCAATCAGTACAATTTGTTTCATTGCTGTTTGTAACGAAACGAAAGATATCTAAATTTCTCTATTCCGTAGGTTTTTTATTTTTCCTTTCGAATTTATTTATTTATTTCGAAAGCCTTTCGAATAATACAGTCAGATCTCAGCGAGTTCTAAATTTCTTCAGCTAGAATAGCAGCCTTAGAAACTATATAAATAAGAAGTTAGGCACCTGATTTGTGCATGTTAGTTATTTTCTTCTTCAAAAATATTTTAGTGCGGTCTGTAAAAGATGGTTAGCCAGTGGGATTACGCTTGTTATCAGATTTTTGTCCTTAGGGAGGTGAATATAAAGATCATGAACTCGGCTTGTAAAAATTATACAACACTGCGGGCATTTTTATCTGCTGATGACTGCTTACGCTCGTATCACGATGTCATTACGCGTAACGTAAGAGTCGTACGTTAAATCATAATATTTTTCTCAGTTAAATTTGGAAAATACTCCGTAATTCTCGGTAAGACTTGACCGTGATACACGATATAATTCAGAGTTGGGGCGAGTGCAGCGACGCAAGAACTCGCGCCGTTGTCTGCCGCTGGAGGCTCTCTAGTGTCATTAAGAGCTCGCTCAGGTGCCACAACGGCGAGACCGTCTCCCAGGGTAGGTTCAGGTCACGGGAGTTCAGAGGCGCACCTGCCGAGATGGGCGTAGAATAGCGATCGTGGTTTCCTAGGTCACGACTGTCCCCGAACTCATCTCATCGAGATGCGAGGCCAAGCTGAACGATTTGTTAATGTCTGTATCCTCCGCTCTCATGCTGGTTCACCATCTAACCAATCTCTCTATTCTCATGATTATTTTTTCTCGTTGTAACGTGTTGGATCATAGTGTACAACGTTGTTTACGAAGGCTGTTTTCTTTCCAGATGAAAATGAATGCAAATACCGTCCGTGTGACGTGTTCGCGTCGTGTACCAATACCCTCGGCTCGTATTTCTGCACCTGCTTTCCGGGCTACACAGGAGATGGCGCTCAGTGTCAAGGTGAGTTTCAAATTTCCCGTTTTTCAATTCTAATTCACAAGATTAGTTAATTGATGTTTTATTAAAACACTAGGTCTTGATGGTGTTTGATTCTAGTGTATAGAATGTTCTAGCTATGTAATTCAAGGAGAGATATCAATTGCAACTAACCTTTATTCAACTAACTGAACTACAAAATAAATTTCCTGTCTGTCTCTAGCATGATCCTGTTCATTTCACGTGAAGAATCGATCATTCAAGAACAGTTATTTTCGAACTAAATAAACCGGAAGAAATACACGGACCCGCTGAAAAATTATTGATCAATATTCTTACTGGTTCCATTACGGGTTTCCCTATCGTGACCTTTGATGAGGCTGTGGAACGCTCGCCTCGGATGCAGACGGCATTTTTGCTCAGCGCTCTAACTGTAGACATAACTGATCCCAGCGCAGCTCGCAGAGGCCCTCCAAACATGCGCGCTCTGGCATCTGCGCCTGCGAAACGCGTCATTCGTCGAAATGCGCTATTTTTGGCCGTAGTTTTGTCCAAACTCCGCTGTGATCTGTAAAAACTAGGGTTATCGTGTCTAATGATCATTTCCTATGATTTTGTCGGGTCCTCAATAATCTGCTGAATTACTGGAAGCTTATTTATTTGCATGACACGTCGTGAAGAGATGAGTTACATTTCTTTGAATGCATACGAACAATACTTAGCTAATGGTCGGTGTGAGTAATGAGCAAGTTCATGACGGGTGGGAACAGTGTTCCTTGCAACTTAACCGAAGAATGTTATACATGTGCTGTTAGATTTTTGAAACCTGTCACCTGCAGGAAGTGAAAAACTATCTTTTACTGAGAAACTCTTTTAATTTGTGTAAATGAAAACGAGATGTTTGGGTGATTTTGTATTTTGCTCGAGTGGAAATTCATAAATCCTACTGATAGGAACGCTTCTTTTCTTATATAGAGACGTCCTAACGGACCTCCTCGCAACCGAACAGGTAAAGTCCGTTTGTATTTTCATCTCGGTCTTTACCGACTGAAGGCGATATTGAAGGAATGAATTTCTTGATTATACTAAACTTTCGAGAGTTGTTCGTTTAGTAACGATCGTTTGTTCTTCTTCAGAAACACATCTTTTTGCCGGATAAAACCTGTTATTTCACGGTCTATTGGTTGTATTGACCCTGCGGAAGTATCATGCGTCTCATTCAATGAATTGTGCCATAATCAGTGCATATATGTATGTCTAAATCTAAAGTAAATCTCTCTCACGGTAGTCATCTCAATAATATCATTCCAGCAATATAGCTTGATTTTAGACAGCGGTCACATAAATTTGTCAACCCTTTCAAAATTCTTCAGCAATCGGTCATTTCCACGATTTACTTGCGCTCGTTTCGTGTCATCTGACGCTATTCTCACGGGCCTGAGATTTGGATTACACAGCGGCGATCTCCCCCAGCGGTCGCACGATATTTTCAAGTCCATTATTAGGGAGCTTGGGTGGTAATCGGTGCTTAACCAAGAATTACCATTCCTACGATTTGCTTTGGAATCTCGGCAACATTAATCGCTGTAGTGGCTCATCGGCATATCCAGGAGAAGTACTCTGGTTTTCATGTCTGTGTTCAGCACGAAACAATACATACTTGAAACGGCTATTATTTAAGAGCCTGAGCAGTGTAATCAACTCAGGAGCTCGTTTGTACGTCAGCTGTAACTGACTGGTGCCAATTGTGCTTGTTTATCGACTTTTATGATTTAAAACTTGAAGAAAAAGCAACTCTCAAACCCTGTAAGATTTTTCTTTCCTTTTTGCCACTGTTGTTCTGATGAATTTCGTAAAACTGACAGCGTGTTTTTTTTAAATTTTGCTTCTTTCTGAGTTTTTGGAAAAATTTAAAGCACTTGAACTATTTAGCGGTCTGTTTGCCACGGAAGTCATTTTTCTTCAACGAATCATGCTCCTTAATCTAGAGTTAACACGTTGCATATTTTTTATGAAGTTAACTCAACTACATGTTCATTTGCAAAATAATATTTATTTTATTATAAAACTATCGTCTACGTTAAGCGAAAAGTTACTGATGAGCGTTGATGAACATTTGATTTCTTTAGTCAAGGTTGTATGTTTTAAAATGCATCATCAGTTCATCAGTGATTCTAAAATTAGCAGTATGCGCTTCGCTTTACCCTGCCATCAATAATCCTGCGGAAGCCTCCATTTTTATTTCAAAATCCATTAAAGTTTTGCTCCAACTTCATCGTTAGGGTGACAGGATCACAAAGCGCCAGACGAAGTTAGTTTCGTTAGTTCCTCATTTTATGTTTTTGACATTTTTACTGTCTTCGCTCTCGCCGCGGCTGAATGCTGCCCTACTCTAGCGGAGACGCTTCATGATTTTCACTTTAGAGAATACGGAAAATTTTCTTATTCTAAGGAAAAATATATATATATATACAGTATGTCCCACAAAAACCCGAACCGAGAATTTTTTTATACGTATCAGTAATACCATCATAAGAATACCATAAGCATTTAATTTATAGCAAAATTATCCTTCAAAATGCAGCGATACATATAAGTATATCGTGTAAGTTATGCTCGCTTACTAGTTTCTACAAGGAAAGATGAGGACATTCACCTCTAAATCTATCATAAACGAAGTCTATTATTAAATCTTAATAAGCGCATGAAACTGTACCTTGTAAGCATGTTGAATAATTTATATATTTCTGACTCATCCTACACGAAAATCTACAGGGAATGAGGGAGTGTATGCATTAAGGCATTAGCATTAACTTCATGAACATACGCTCTCAAATATCTATGCCGCGCAGACAGAGTTAGAAGCAGATGGAGGTAACAAAGCCCATCGCCATAAATATCATAAAAAACTGAAACAAGATAATGCACGCCGTGGCCTGCCGTAACCGTGCTACGCGTCATCGCTGCGTCATGGAGAGGCGGAATGCCTGTTGCCTGGCTGTCTCACCGCGGACGGGAGCTCGTGGGTGTTATTAAATTAGTTCGGAGAGCGAATCGAGGCTCCGTTGCAGGCAAAAATTTGAAGTGTAATGGGTTCAGCGCCCTGTGGAGTCCCCTTCATCTTCCCTTGCCCTGTGACCGGGAAGGATGTTCGTGGTTACCGTCATTGCAGCTCCAGCCCAAAGTGGCTTAAAAGCAGCAGGGCGCGAGGATGCAGGCCGAAAAGCTTGGAGGCTTCTGCAGGAGTTTTCTCTTGTGTAAGATTTGAAAGTCTGAACGGCTTAAGTCAAATGTGTAATGTTTTGCGCAAGTGTCGTTAATGGAGAACGAGACATATCCGAAACACCTCCTCCACATTTATCCAAGGAATTTCGCTTCAATAACAGTAGATTGATCGACAGATAGTGTCAATATTTTCATTCTAGACTTGAAGAAGAACAACAGTGGTGTTTATTTCAACAGCCTTTAATCAAACCAATATAAATTTCATGGTTGTGGACGATCACTATCGGTTAACTAAGTTTGTATGATGCATCCCATCGTTTTCTTCTTTGGACATGTTCAAACATCATGCTACAATTTGAACTTCTCAGCCCGAAATTGCTAGGAGCTATAAAGTATCTATTATCAGTTCTTCATAATTTAAGTTTTCAAGAAATCGCGTGTGAGCACTAGAGTCCCGTCTAGAACGTGCAAGTCAGCTTACAGTCCAGTTCCAGGATCCTCAACATAACTCAAAAAAATAAAATAACACCTTACTCCGAATAATGAATGCAGCAATGGCTCCTTTCATTAATTTCTACCTCCAAATCTGAGACAAGTCAGGATTTGGCTTCCTGTGATCACCCCCAACCCGCACTCATCGAGCCGTTACGAAGGCGCGTCTCCTGCCTTGATGACGGAGGACTCTGCCGGCACCTGTGATCTCGGAGCATTTCTGCCTCAACTTCATGACCTGAGAATAGGCGGAGACGAACTCTGTGGGCTTGATTTTCAGTCTTTAACTTATTTACGTCCCTGAAGAACAATAATGAATAGATTTTCATTGCCATTCATTATTATAAGTAAATTGTTCGAGTCTCTCAGCAGCAGTTAGAGCAATATATTTGCTGCCTAGGAACATTCTTCTTCGATCGCCTGAATCGTGTTGCGCGTTTCAGACGACGACGTAGCGAATTTTTACTTCTCGTGTATAAGAATAATACCATTCCAATCGAATAACCGCAATAGCAGTCTGGTCGCCAGGTTTTACGCACAATCATGCAGTTATTACCTGTACTTCAGAAACAATGTACCGCAGATATTAATATCCATTAAATTTGCGATGGCATTTTTCAATTTTATTTTAAACAACAGGAAAGTTTTCATTGATAGCTCTTTACTGCTGAACCTTTAATTCCCGTACGAAACATGATTAACTGGTAGGGCAATCACTACGGTCCACTTAATGACTCGTTCCTAAGACGGAAGTTCATCCACGATTGCCTTTTATTACAAGAAAAGTTGAGCAGCCAGACAAAAGTGAGAATCGAGCTGCATATTCGCATTAAATAGCGCATGAGAAAAATGGCAAATGCCTTGGTTATTTTACGAGCCTTATTTGAATCATTCACATGATTTTCCATGCGGATGCCACTTTAAAGCTCAATGATGTTTATTGTTCATCTAATCTACCCAATTTCAGACTCCTTATTATTCTTAGTAATTTCCAATCGCTGTGTAAATTAAAAATAGAATCTTAATACATCACTATATTGAGAGCTACATTACTTTGAAAATAGTTCAGATTTATACTGAGTTTCAAGTGCAATGACTTGTAACATCATGTAATAGTTAAATTTACGACTTATTAACAGACAGTCAAAAAGCACCACATCATGAAACGGCACGGTACTCATTAATTAGACACCGTGAATGTCGCAAGAATTTGTAGCGTGTCATGAGGCCAGTATAATTCGCTGCTGTGTTGGTGACACGACTCACACGTGGAGTCATCAGAGATGGCCATGACTTTTTATTAATATTACATGACATAAGAGACCTGTTCGGGCACTTGAAATCCATTACAGAATGCCATATGCACATGTATAAATTTCAGACATTGTTGGGATTTGTGCTGAAGATTGTGCATCGTTTAACCGACTTTTAACGAATAAAATTGTGTTCTATTAATTTTTAAACATTTTATTTTGTGAAAAAAGATATTACGTAGAAATATAGAGAACGCAAAAAATTGAAGGGTGTCAGAACAGTCTCACTAATACCGCTGCAGTTTACTTCAAATGACATGGTTTTTGCTACTGCTAATTTATGTGTGTGTGTTTAAGTGTGTCGCGAGGATTCATGCATTATCGAAACTTGTATTTATTCATGTTATAAGAGATAAACACACAAGACCATAAGTGCACTATGTACATCCAAGTCATTGCAGATGATGTTCTTGTCGTTCACGATACGTAGCGGAGTGCGAGTGAACAGGCCCAAGCCGCATCCCCAAGCAACCCACTCAGCTGGTCGTGCAGGGCTGACTGTGGCCATTGCTTCTTCTGCGAAAAGACCATACAGATTAGTCCGATTTTATTACAATATTAGAGCCATCTTTTTTGGTTATATGAGCCGGCAGTAAATCATCTCGCTTGTATTCAGACATAGACATGTTTTTAATGCTTGTGAAGTGTTCGAGTATCACCATCACCCTGCGCGCCACCATGCCAGGCGCTGGAGGTTAGGGCTGATTAAATGCGGTCTATAGCTTGGGTGTTGATTTGATTAAAAAAGCATTCGAGGAAACCTGTTTTTCGATAATTTAGTTTTCACTTGGAAAGAGTTCTATCTTCACGATAATAATTTGTTTCGAGTAGTGTATCTACAGCTCATTAACGGAATGATTTATTTTTTATTAAAAACAATCATGAAGATAACTTCATTAGAACCTTTATTTTCCAGTTGTCATCTTTCCTCTATGGTTAGAACCGTTAGCGTTTCTTCGTTTTAAAGATATGAGTGTAAGGGAATAAAATTTTCAGCATGCTATCGTTGTACCTTATCCAACCAAAGGATAAAATCTCGTGCTTGTATTCATCGGGCAGCTTTGACAAAGCGAATCGTCAGTATCAGAATGCTATTTTCCTATAAGTTACTGATCATAAACTCAACACTATGAGCATCAGCTAATATCTTCTTGGCATGCACTGTGAAATCAAGAAGGAAATTTATCCAGCTCAGTTTCCGTTGAGGCGATAACGTGACCAGACGACGTAGGAATCACGAAGCTCGCCTAGGAGAGGCGTACAGGGTGCGTGTCATACCCGCACGACTCCAATTGTTATCAGGAACCAATCGCCAGTCCGAGATATGCCTCGCGTCAAAACCATGAAATTACTTTCACTGCGTTGGGAGGCTGGAGTGCTGCGCCAATGACAGCTTAGCCGTGAATCGATATCCTCTGGTCACGCTGACGCACCCCCGCGAACTCGAACTCGGTCCCTTACTGATATTGCTGCTTAATTTCCATTACATCACTGTTGCATACGTTAAGCTTAATTTACTACAACACTTCTTCTTTCTAATTTATGTCATTTCAACTCTCAATTTAATCCAGAAGCACTAGTGAATGTTATTACTGTACAGTACTTTCAATAAAAAAATTTACTTACACATATTTCTACCGCGTCAGAAGGGTTATCACTATTTACACGTGGTCCATATGAATTTTTCGAACGGATTTAATGTTATGGGTTGATTTATTGTGACCTAAGAAAATTAGCCTCCTCCTAATGTTTGTATAGCTGTTTCAATTAAAAATTTGTATTTTTAAAATTTGAAGGAATGTCTAAACCGAGTTTAAGTTTTAGAATGTATTCATCTAGTATTCGAGTAAGATCATAATTAGAAGAACATTTTTTATTGCCCAAGCTTCAATTGTGCTGGTGTGTGTCTTATGCGCCGCACATTAACATGTGGGTTTAAACACATTTCAAGTAGAGTAAGTAGATTTCTTTCAATGCGCACTATTTGAACTGTATTTATAGTAAAAACACTCTTTGAGACTAACAATTTGATGAATTCATACGTTCTTTGCATACTTTTTTGTAGATGAGCACCACAGGCTGACTCTTGACCAGCTTGAGCAGAAATGGAAAGTAGCCAAGAGCATACGAAATTTTCTTACATACCGCCTTCTGCTATGTGGTTTGGGGAAAGTCTTGCATATTGTTGTAAGACCATGAAGCCCTGAATTAAATAAATACGTTTTAGAAAACTTTCTCTCCGATTTAATATTGCACTAAAACAGCTTGACTTAAATTTCAAAAAGCACCACGTGTTTGGGCCGCTCTTTTGTTAGAGAATGTCACGACGGCGGTAAGGCACTTCACCTTTTCTCCAGGGCAGGTTGCGCATGTGGTCAGGCGTATCGACTTCAGCAACACCAATTCTCAACTCGAGTCCGGCATGTCGAATCCTTTCTCTTAGAAATATTTGATATTCCCACACCCAGTATGGGCGGGAAAGACATGTGAAATAGAAGTCGTGAAATGTCTCTAGAAAACTTGTTTTAAATACTACGGAAGAAACACTCGAATTAAATTTTGAGTATATCTGCATACTTCAAAAACGATTTATATACTTGCGCGGGAATTATTCAAGCTATACGTTCTAATAAGCGCTGTTCTACGCGCCCAACATGAGAAAGTTAGACCGTGTCTTCTACATGTGATTGGCGTACATTGAATTTGAGTTTATTAAGTTTTGAGTTTCGTGCGGTTAAAGATTAAATTATTTCATATTCATGCATTCCTCGGTCGTGGTTGAAAGGATTCCGACGAACTGCTCGCTCATGTACAAGTATCCCACACTGTAACTGTGAGGCACAGTCTTCTTTGACATGTTCTCACGCTATGGCTTCAGTTTCATTCCATCTTTGTTACATGCTTCCTGTCAGCTCTATTGATGCATTAAATCGAAACTTGCCCTCACTCTAATTTGCTGAAGTTAACGTTCTCATTCGTAGCAGATAGCAGTTTTGATGTCGCTTCTTCCCGTCCTTTTAACTTTGATACTAGGTGGAGCATATTTCTCTAGTACAAATTACCCCATTGGACCGCCTATTTCCATGTTATCGTGAATCCTGAGCTCAGCTGTTGAAAGTAATTTAGTTCATTCTCACCGCTTTTTATTCGGCTCGTTCACTTTATCTTCCCTTACCGGTTGAAGGAACTACAGTTCCAACATGTCGCTCACAGTATTAAGTTATTCATGAATTAATCATTATTTAAACTAAAACGAGACCCTCTTGGCGTTGACTTATGGAATTCCCAGTAAACGGAAAAGTTCCAGCAAACGTACGATGCTTTATTACTATTCCCTTCTTGGCACCCATGAGTGAACAATCAAGCGAATCTCGCAGTAAACTGGTAGTTGGAGGTGGCCTGCAGCGCTGACGGACGTCTCTGCAGCTCGCCGGAGGTCAACGCCTTCCTCGATCATGCGCGCCTCGCAGCGTCCGCGGCTGTGCATGAGCCATCGCTGCCATCCTCTGAGTCCCTCACCCCCTCCATCCTTCCCTCACTTCAATTCTGCGGCCGCTGCCCACTTTCTCTCACTAATAAACTTGTTTTTCTTGCTTGTACCGTAGTTGCCTCAGCTGTCTCACGCTTTGGCTTCCTACCAGATTTTTTGTCTTCCAGCACCTCATCATAAAACTGTTGTGAGCGAGGGATAAATTCTTTGTTCAACGGACATCGGTCAATTCATTCTGAGATCATTGGCTGCGTAGGAATGCTTGGTTACTCCGCTAGAAGTTGAGCGAGTGTGGGTGCTTTGGAAGTTGTCACCGCAACAATGGTTCCAAGCCTGTGATCCCGGCCTGTCGGCCTGCCTGGTGACACTCAAGTTCAAGAGTATTGCTGCCTGGGCGTCCATGTGTATCCAGGCAAAGTTGACTGCACCCTCATCGTCGACTCCTCAATTTCGCTTTAAGGAATGTTTACGCGCAAACGGCTTTTTCTCTGTGTAAAATTGCCAACACTGTGTTTGACTTCCGTTTGAAAAACAAAGCTACCGAGCTTAAATTCTGCGTATTTATGACCGTATTTTTTAGTTTTAACTAGTTTCATTAATTATAGTACTGTTCATTTTTTTTAAATATGAATGTTTTACTATTTAATACACTGCAACTGCGATATCTGTATCATACCAAAAGTACCACCGCTGAAGTTATGTACTGCTGTTAAAGAGATATCAAATTTTTATTTAGATTTTAAGCAAAATTCACTCGTAGTTTCGATAAACGGGAAAGCTAACCCTCCGGTGCTGCTTGCGTATGAATTTTGATCCAATCTAATAAATTTCATGAAAGTTAAATCCTCAGGTGGAAACGCTTTCCCACCTATGATGCGCTGTAATTTTTTGTGATGGAATATAATTGTAATCTCGCCATATTTAGCTCATAGAGTTGGGTCTGAAAATATAACTCGAGTACACAATTTCTCACCTTTATTGGTTATTCCGTTTTTAAACTGACTGCTGTTACGTATTGAAAGGTGAACATTTTTGATGAATCATAAATGATCCCAGAAACTGTTCATTGTTAGTTTTTGAGCGAGATTTTTGCTTCTTCGTTAAGTCGCATTTCTCTCTGACGCAACTTGTCTTCATCCCCACCGTTCCTCCCTCTCTCTTTCATCCTGGATTAGCTTAAAATCGCTCTGGGAACGCCTCCGAAAAACGTACTCCTGCCCTCTCCGTGACTTCTGCATTTTTCCTTTTGAAAATATTCCGGTTCTTTTAATTTAGTCTCATTACAATTCTATTGACAGCTCTCCCTTGTTGATCGTTCAACATCGTGATGCTTATCTGGAGCAAAAAATGTACTTCTCTCTGTATTTCTACACTTCTGAATTAACTTCATAATTCATGTCACTATTGTAATCAAACCGTTTTTAATTTAAGCTTTAATAAATATCCTATAATCGAATGCGTTTGAGTGGCTTCTCTCAGGACATTTTTTATTGTCTAGATCGTCAAGACACAAGAAAATGACAGTTTGATACTAACATAGACGCTAGCGACGTCTTTCTGCACGGTCCGCTATACACATAATGCAAGCAACCTCTTCGGTTCAAAGTCGACAGCGTGTGGTTCGAGGGGTTGTTTGCTGCTCTGACCACAACCTAAACATGTTACATGTTATAGAATTGAGACGTGGGCAGCCGGTCCGATGATTTCATTTCTCCAGGCTGATATTCAACATGATTTTTAAGTTTTTGTATTTTTTATGAAGTTGTAATGTCATGCGTTTGTTTTAGTTTCCTCTCGTGTTTCCACACAAAAAAAAATTCTAATGATTGCCCACGTTACGCGTTCTTCAGTTTGTATTTTTCATTACGTGAAGCTACAGATACAATCCAGCCGTCACCAAAGTGATATGCTCCTATTCATTACAATTTGGTGCAAACACCAATTACTTTTGAATCTTCCATTTACATAAAGAAAGTTTTTAATTGAGGCGTAACGCATTTGAATTCGCAATAACATGATCCTTGACCTGAGAGAAGGATGAGAAGCTTCAAGTGAAAGCGTCTAGGGCGGAAAAGACGAAGAGGCTTTGCCCAAGAAAGGCCATACGATCAGATCAGTTCCATAGTTATTTTTGTGCTTTTTCTTTAGATGCCCTTGATAAAATCAGAACTTGATTTTAGGTCTCAAATTTGAATGAGAATAATTTTGAATGACTCCTCGTTCGTTGAAACTTGGAATTTTCGCATGATTTAAATGCTCTTGACTGCGTACGCAAACTGTGCTGCGATGTAGCTGCCAAGTCTTAATGTTTATAAGTATGCCGCACAGCAGTTTCGGAAATAATTTCAAGACCGAAAAGTAGGTCTCCGCTTTACCATGACATGCCTGAGTTCATTTGCACTTCTGTAAAAATTCAAATTGTAATTTAACTTGCAAAAAGTGTGTTCAAATAACCTTCTCATCCTTAGTGATTAACAAGAAAACGAAAAAGGGTGTTGGGAAGGACCATATTTATTGCAGTGTTACTCGTATTGTTGCTCTCAAACTAGACCTTCAGTGTTGATACACATCGTATATATTAAAAAAGTATAACGCTTTCCTTTCATCCTGAAAGGGCATCGCTACTTGTGAGTGTACCTGTTAGAGGAGTGGCTTACCTAGCACTCATACATCACTCATGCCAACTTTTTTCGTGTTACAGACATAGACGAGTGCCAGGACCCTGCCGTGGCCGGTCGCTGCGTGGAGAACGCGTGGTGTTGCAACCTGCCAGCGCACTACACCTGCAAGTGCAATGACGGCTTCACCGGCGATGGATACGTTCAGTGCACAGGTACGTCATTCCCTTCTTGTCGTTTTAGAGCGAAACGTCGACAAGGCCAGAAACTTCCAATTTAATCAGGACTTGCGTTCTGACATACTGTAAAACTGCAAGCATGAACGCATATCAACTAGCAACCTTTTCGTATCTTCCACGAGAAAATATTTGAGTCCATGAACCTGTACGAGATCTGACACTCAAAAGTTTGGACTTTTGTACCGTCAGAGACTCTTTTCATTCGTAGACTTCGACTCTTATGCTTTAACTTTCTAAAACTGACCATATTTAATATGACGTGAATAATTTCATCGAGTGTTTGCGAATACGCACCGCTTACTGATTGATACTTAATAATTATTACGAATATTTTGATGAAATTTCTCATCTTATTTAGGTTTAATGCCCGTTAGGCCTTGACAATTGAGTTAAGTTCCGTTTTGTTTAGATGAGTTTTCATTTCATCGACAGCCATTTCGAGCCAGAAGTGAAATTCCGCGAAAACGGTTCCGCGTGGGTGGAGCCCCAGCATGTAGATTTTGCGGGCTTGCTTTGCTCTTGAACTTTCTCAAGCCTTCCGTGAGCAGCAATTAGTAAGTTCGAGACTTCCGTCATTCCTGAATCTCCTGAACCTTGAATTATAATAGGTATGAAGACACTCTCATATTTGACATCTGCTGAAATTTTAAAATGAAATTTCCCGTACTAAGACAGGAATATAGAAATTCTGAAAACAATTCCCTTGCTTTATTAAAGATTTATACCCGTGCTTCACACGAAAAATTTTCAAATTTGCTTTTTCGAATGATTTTCAGTCAAAAATTTTCATCGAAAATCATTGTCTTGGAACACTGCATTCCTTGATGTTTGGTAAATTTCCAAACATCAATTTCACGACTCAGTTCGTATTTGGAATGACTGGAAAAATATCCAAGTCTTATACGATTTGATGATAAAATGCTACTTTTAAGGTTTTAGTATGATTTTCGATAATTAATTCGTATGAAAATAATACAACGTTGGCTAGAATTTGTAGTACTTCACCTAAGTTTAGCGAAACTTGAATTTCATCTTGTTTCAAATTTTTACAGAAAATTATGTAGTCTGAGGGCAATGAGCACTGACACATTCCTAATTCCCGAAAGAAACAGTTACTTTTCGCAAAGATAGTTCGGGAAAAATATTTTTAACGTCTGTATCTACATCGCTTAAAAATATTGCGCAATTTTAGCAAAAGATTTTCATTTGTACAGCGGGTTAAAGTCATTAGCTGTGACAATTTGCTATGACACGGACGTTGGTAAGTACGTTTCAGATTTTAATCAATAAATTTTACTTTGAAGTACGCAAACGTCGAGTGAGTAACATTTTCCTGAAACCATTGTTAGTTGAATATGAGGCTGCTGAACAATTATTTCCTGTAATTTATCATTTAACCGTGCTTGATGATGAACACATTTTGCAGTTCATGTAATTCATGCATGATGGTCTCGAGAGGCGCAAGTAGTCGTATGTCAAGAACCAAAGGTGATCCGAAGTCAGAACGTTTTGTATCACTTCTTGTGTGGTTTTGCGTGTTAAACGTTGGTGTAAATGCGTCATTGCACCAGAGGAACCTGTCGCTTAGAGCTCGTCATTTTAAAAAACATGAATGAAAAGCTTTAAAATATCATAGCAGCAGTCACTGTAGCTCTTGGTCAACTGATGGCCTGCAAGTATGATAAAGTTTTGAAGAATTATGAAATGAAAAGAAACTTTCATTCAGCGCTGGCGAACAGGTCAACCATCCATAGTTTACGCAGTTCGTCACCAGTTAGTACACTTACCATACGCGTGAATTGTTGAATTCAGCAAGTGAAGCTACGGCGATGATAACTGCACCGTTGCAGCGCAGCTCTGGCTCGTGAGACGGAGGTATGCGCATGCATACTTACTTGTAAAGGTCAAGGCTGCCAACATGAGGGTGCTCCGCTTGTCCAATGCGACGATCACTGTACCACTCCTACCAAGGAAGTCGATCGCACGTGCCGCAAAATATCCGTTGCAATGCGTCGCAAAACTGTGAGAGTGCTGATCCTCTGTCTTTGAGATTCTCACAAGAGTTCTTAGAGCCACAGGTTTTCCACTTTGGTTAAGTACGTGCTGTCGATGATAGACTCAATTGATATTTTGATCGACATGTTGGGTACATACGTATACAATTAAATACCTATTTATTTCACTAAACTAGGAATATTCACATCAAATTATTAATTCAAATATTGATTTTTTGCTTCTAAATTGAGATTTTGACTAGGAGATTCGAAGAGTCCCATTGTGAGCATCCGTTAGAAAACCGGCTTTGAAATAACCCAGAAGGCCCGAGGAGTCTTTTCAAATTGCCCTGTCCACCCCGAGGTGAGGCAAGTCCAATGATGTCAGAGGTCGATGGTTTCTCGCTAGAGCAGCACCCAGTGTTGTCCTGCAAGTGTTCGCTACGAAGAAAATTTCTCTTAGCTTGCCTTCCTTAGGCAACATGAGAAGAACTATACTGATTAAAGGCTAAACATTTCCTTGCATGTATCCCTTCCTTTAAGTTTTCTTTTTTAGCTTCTGAGCACTGAAATGACGAATAATTCATTACAATTCCAGATATCGACGAGTGTCTAAATCCGAACGCCTGCGGGCATAACGCCATCTGCGCGAACAATGCCGGCAACTACACATGTTCTTGTCCTCCCGGCTACGTGGGCAACCCTTACACGGGGGTGAGTAGCGATTTTTTCTGAAAAATCAGTAAAATCAATTAGATTTTGCATTGCTGTGCTTCTCTTCATAAAATAAAGGTTCTTCATTGCCAACTAGGCGAAGTTTATTTTTTCCTTTAAAGAGACTTGTTGTACATTGGAATTTATGAAAATGCATTTCATAAATTTTTATTCAGTTTTATTTCATAAATTTTTAAGCTATCATTCGGTTGATTGTGCCTCGCTAAATTGGCAGTTCATTGTTTTATGCTGCTATGTCGTGAAAATACGGAAAACTTTGCTACGAACTCATTTTCTCTTTACTTTTTTCTGAGTGGCATTGCTATTAGTTTTATTGCTCAGTCACTGGTAAAAGTTTCATAATTATCGTTGAGAATTATCCGTAGAACCATAACTGAGGTCTCTGTAAATTTCTTTCTTCAGTAACAAAGTGCATTCGCTTCTAACGTTCACCTGTGTTCTAAACAGTATTATCCATCTCATTCCTAATTTGAATCAAAACCTAACCGTTGCTCGTTCTACCAATGATGTAATATTTGAGTCATGTAGCCTTAGCTCAAATCAGTTTCTCTAGTCAATATACGACGGCTTAGGTACAACGTTAGTAGCATCAGCTAACTGAATCAACTTTTATGTTTCAGCTGTGGTTTCTCCCATTTTGTTGATAGCGAACGTATTCTTGAACATTCCAAGTTCCTCTTGTTTATATACAAGTAAATTATTTATAGTGTTCTCAGTCCTCCCTTGATCGTTAATCAAATTGAGATCTTATAAACGCTTGACTTGATTTTTTTGTCAACTACTCTTTATTTCTCGCCGTGTTAACCAGTGCACAAGTTCTCGTACACGCGTTCTCTGATAGTCATCTTTCGTTTGTGCCAGTGTGCGGACATAGACGAGTGTAGCCGGCAGGGAGCTTGCGGACCCTCGGCGCGCTGCGACAACGTCATCGGAGGGCGCGAATGTTCCTGCCCACCCGGCCTCGAAGGGGACCCTTACTCCTCTATTGGCTGCGTGGTGAGTTCCCTGATCTCACTTTACAAAGTTTTGTCAATGTTACGCTCACGTCATTTTAATAACGTCATGTTAGATTAATCTTATAAATTATCTTCGGCTGTGTGAGAAGTTAGAAGCGATATAACTATTACTGAACCTGGTACGTTTTAGTAGGATTTTATCGTACCTGATAGCAAAGTTCTTTGCTTTTGGAACAAAATTGAATTTTGACTAATTTGGTAGTGTATATATCGCAGCAACCGTTTTTGATGGTGTTCCCAGACATACAGTTTGTTCCGTCCGTTTTTCGTTATAGCATAGCCTCATAAATGTATCCCTTGGGGTCTCATAACTTTAGGTCCTTCTCCCCTACTCATCTCATGGCTGTTCCCTCTCTCTTATCCATGCTGCTCATGAGAACTGCTAAGGTGAGAGATCGAGCCACATTCGTGGCGTTGTTCAGATTCTATTATCGACACGCGTTATGCGCTCCTGGCTGTCTCTAGCCGTTACAATTGTGAGTTAATCAACAAGTGCACAAATCCTGTAGCCAATATTGCTCTCGTTTCTTTAATTCTTCCATGTACGTTTTTCTTACACTGCATACCCTCTCTGAGATGGCAGAAGAAAAGGTTATAACATCTTGTACTGTTGGTTATATTGTATAGTGAATACCAAGGCCGTTAGGACGAATGGAGGTACGTCTCAACCCCCCTTTGTATCCAAGACCTCAACCTTGGAACTTATTTTTCTTCCAATTATACCCTCTGACCTTCTCATTGTAACAAACAATCTCTCTTTTTATAGTTTTCAAATATCTTATCTTTGATGCGTTCAACATTGCTATGCTCTTCTGAGTCCCAATTTCAGGACCGTGAAAACGGCCGGCCAATCCTCTCGTGACATAGGTTTTATTTTACTTGCGTGCCGTTTCTAATCATTCGTTGAATATATGTTTAACCTCACATTCGAGTAAAGACTTAGAACATCTGACAATTTTACTTCGACTGTTCGTATCAACACCAAATTCAATCCAACTATAGCCTTCAATGGGCAGTCGTCATATTTCTTCGATTTCTCCTCAATAATAATGTATTTTTTTGCAAAACGTCTTTTGCTCGACTCAAATGAGCATCATTCACAAGACCGTAACCAAAACTAATATCCCCTATTGGGCCTTTTAATAACTTGAAACTACAATCATCATAAACTACTGACTACTATACGTAGAAAAATAATTTTGCAGCTTTTCAATCTTCCATCCACTCCGTGCAAACGCATACGCAGAAAGTTATAAAATTTCAAATTTTGTTTTCATTACCGTAAAATTAAAGCCACTTAATGGGAGCTTTCGTTTTTGGTTCGAAATTATGAACACTGGAAATTGCCCTAATACATTCTGGTATACTGCACTTATGGCGTGGATTACTCCCATGAGGACTCAACTAATTTATTTTTATCGTAGAACTATCCTAGAATTTACCTCAACGACACTTCTGGCACAACCTGGATAAATGCGTTCATCAAAGATAGTGTCACAATGGTTATTAGTACCATATTTCACTATAATGAAGTAGCGGTGTATTATGACAACATTCCTGAATTTAGTTCAAGCTCCAATGGGGATGTAACAACCACGATTGAATGAGTACACAATGGTTGTTTTCATCGTCACCAGGACGTGAACGAGTGCGCGAGTTCTCCGTGCGCAGCGGGCGCGCGCTGTGCCGACGGCCGCGGCAACTACACCTGCGCCTGCCCTCCAGGTTTCATCGGCAACCCCTACAACAAGTTTGGCACTTGCAGAGGTGCGGCCGAATTGTAACGTCCTTTGTGTGATCGACTTATGTATCTTTTAATCTCTCAATTGAAAATTTATGGTGTAGAATGTCCACGGTATTGTTCAACGTTTTCGTTGCTCCTGTACATAATTTTGAAATCACGCTTTCTAATTATAATTTGAGTTGATTAACGAGAGGTGTTTTAATCTAATTTGCGTAAGAATAGCTAACTCTAACACGTTACGGGAGTATATTCATTGGTAATCAAACTCACTTGTTTAATACCTTAGCGGTTTTGATAGTTCTCAAAAGTACGATTTTTAAATTTTGCTTTCTTATTCACTTTATTAGATGTAACCATCTATGTCGACATTATAGTACTCGGTATGCTTTTTGTGCAATAGAATAATGGGAATAGCGTGTTTTGCGCTTAGTAACCAGTTACGAAATCAATAGTTCAATTTCTAGGAATAATTAACCACATTTTACACGTTTTTGTAAATAACTTCTCGAGAGAGTAATTAAGCAAAGTGTATTCACTACGCAACTACTCTTAGATTGTAGTTATCGATTAACTAACAGATCAGTCCCCTTCTGATGCGGTACTTTTTTATCCAAATTCTTTGGGTCTACAATTACAAATTAATATTCCTAGAACTGCTCTGTCTAACCGTTTTGTTACTGTGAATAACTGGGTAGCGAGGGTTTATGAGTTATTCCTCAAAAAACGGTGAGTTTTAATTATTTTGTACTTTTCTAACCGTCTTTTTCACTTTGGTTGCTGCCCTGCCATTTAGATGTGGATGAGTGTCATGATCCCCTCATGGATGTGACTGCTGAGCCAGAAGCGGATACTTCGCAGCAAACTCAAACTCGCGCTAAGAGTATAACAGAGGGCTCTGGTACCGAAACTACGCCTTCTACTCATCCTTTGGATTACGATATAATCTCTACTAACTGGTCTTTTCCTTGCGGACTCAATGCAATATGTCGTAATCTTCCGGGATCATATAAGTGTCAGTGTCCAAGAGGATATTCTGGAAATGCTACAAAGGCCTGCTATGATATCAATGAATGTGGACGCCCAGGCCTATGTGGCGAGAATGCCAAGTGTATCAACACTGATGGCTCGCACGAGTGCATCTGTCCTGAAGGGTTTGATGGCGATCCCATTCTTGGATGTACCAGTTAGTACCTCGATGTTCAAGTGTCGACCGTTGTCGACTGCTCTTGCTGTTTCTGTCTCTTGACATGGTCCATGCAAATTCTTCATTTTACTTTCCAAAGATTTTCCGTGTTAAAGTATGCTTGTCATAACGAGCGATTGGGTATTCGATTTTTCAATCTTGATGAATTATATTTTTCCCAATCAAATGTTGCCAAATTTGTTAAATTTTCATCAGAAAAGAACATGATATTCATGTTTCGTACTGATTTGTATCTTAAAGTGCATTATATTCAGACCATATCTTGTGTTAAGATTAATTTTGTCACAAATTGTAGGGGCAAATTACGTAATGCAAAAACTTAGTCATTGAAGACTCTGTTCACGTTTTGCTACATTGTTACCTAAATTTTTACGTTGTTACTTCAGCCAGCGCGTATCGTTACAGGACATTGTGTGCGCTACCTTGTTATCGTAACCCCTATGCTGTTCCGTCTCTCATGACTCGCTTTCGGTTTCCGTGTGCATTGCACAACCTTTCCATTGTTGATGACCTTTGACAGCGAATTCTTCTGCAAACGACATGCTACCTGTCGGTCCTGTCCGCTTTGTGGTTTTCTCCTATGCGGTTAAGCGTGGGTGAAAACTCGACCATGGACAGAACTCCCAAAAATTATTTAGGGGGATTGTGATATAAGTGATACTCAGTTATCCATGCTTACCTTTTTACTTCATTTTTTTCCAATAACGAAACTTTGTGCTGCCGATTGATGGAAGTCGAGCTGAAAATGTAGAACCAGGGCATGAATAAATGAATACTGTACTAAGCAAGCAAGCACTCAATTTGACATAAATATAAATATCTTGGCAAACACCTCTTTAAAACTCATGAGCACATTGCTGCTTAACATACTAATATGAAAGAGAACTTTTAAAGTTCTTCCTCACTTTGATCATGCATAGCTTATTGCTATCAACCCCTCCACTCAACGGTTGCAACGATAGAGACCAATTATCATCCCCTTGGATGCCTTCTTTCTTCCTGTGCAGTCAAATTGCTCGGCAATTTGCCCGACGTGCTACGACTGCTTACTCCATTCAAATAATAAGTTTACTTGCTCACTTCCAACAGGGGCCCAGTACGTTATATCTTTTGCTTCCCCTTTAACAAACCTGTCAATATATTTTTAAAAATTTCCAGGAGACTGTGACTTCTTTCCTTGCTTTCCTGTCAGAATTTAAGTGGTTGTTGATTATTTCGTGTAACTTATATATTCATGTGAACATTTTATCATCTTCCATAATTGATTATTTTTGATAGTTTCTTACTTTGTGATATGCAACTCATAATAAAGAATATCACGTGAAATAAGGTTATATCCATTAGTCAAGTATTTACCGCAGTCTAATTCGAGATTTGCCTAAAACATTCAACACGACTTTCCCAAGTATTTCCCTGTAGCTTCTATATCTAGCACCGAAATTGAGTTTCACATTATTCTAGCAATTCATCCCAGTTACGGGTTAGCTCTGTAACTTTGTCCTGTCTTCACAGACGTTGATGAATGCGCTTCGAACCCTTGCGGCCTGAACGCTCAGTGCCTCGACAAGATGGGCAGCTACGCATGCATCTGCAAGGCCGAGTACACTGGTGACCCGTACACCGCCTGTGTTGGTAGGTCGCTCTGTGCCACGGCCTAGGTGCTAAGCTACGAACATTGCTTTACTAATGTGCAAGGAAGAAAAATTAATTCGAATCATGTGCATTCCTAAGTAACAGCTATTAATGGAATTTTTTATGAAAAATTGAACTTCTCATTCATATCTCTTTTCAAATGAAAGAAATTCATCTCGTATCCTCATTGCTGATCGTAAGCAGATGCCCTGAATATCCTGTTTCATACTAAAGTACTTTTGCAAACTTCTGCATTTGTGCGGGCAAACACCACTGACCGCAATGTCATGTGTTCAATTTGCTATAACCATAAAAATCGTTGCTATGTAAGAAACATGGGACTCCAGCTCTATTTCTGGTGATTTACAAACTACCCATTTTGTTAACTAGGAATTACTTTACTATTTCTAGATAATTTTAAACGGAAAGGAAGCTACATATACGAATTTTTGTTTTACTGAAGGACGAATTTGTCACGAATTTGTTTTAATGACAGTTATTTATCTACAATCGCATGAGTTCATGCATAATATTTCATTGATTCAATTATTTTCCGTACAGATATCGATGAATGTGCCGTCTTGAGCAACCCGTGCGGTACTAACGCCGTCTGTCAGAACACAGACCCTGGTTTTCAGTGCGTTTGTCCCAAAGGCTTCCGGGCTCGATCGTCGCCCCACGTCGCGTGTGAACAGGCAAGTGATGAGCTAGCTAACGTTAGTCATCATTGACATTGAAATGTTGCTAGTGTTCTCACTTGTGATTGGTTCTTATCATATCATTTTTTGCGTTTAATATGGATGTGCTACTGAGCCAAATAGTTGGATAAAACACGGCTTTATACACTTTTGCTGCCATAACCCCCTATGTCAAAGAATAACTGACGAGAAATCGTTTTTGTAGAATGAGCGTCATGGCGTGCATATGAACGTTAGCTAAACGTTAAGTTACAAATGAATAATGTCCCATCTTTTCTTTTCAGTACGACGTGAGCGTGCAATGTCTCTCAAACTTCGACTGCGTGAACAATGGTCAGTGTGTAGAGGGACAATGCTTCTGCCAGCCTGGGTTCGAAGCTGTCGGGGCAGAGTGCCGCGATATCGACGAGTGCCGCTCGTCCCCCTGCGGTCATAACGCTCACTGCCGCAACATCCCTGGCAGCTACACCTGCTCCTGCAATGTCGGCTACATCGGTAGCCCTCCGCAAACCGTTTGCAAAGGTACTTCTGATACATCAAAAGCGCAGCAGGTCTCCGCTCTAGAATTGTGCTGATTTGAATTTCAAAACGTGATACCTCGGTTTTGACGCGTGCTCTAGGCAGAAATTTCGATACGCCGGACTGCTTGATGCTTCGAAAACATCGAGAAGACGGAGGAAAAAAAGAAAGATTGTTCACTATATGAACTCTAGAGCACAATTTAAAATAACTTCGTTTCTCACACTTCAAACTATTCCAAAATTGGTCACGACATAGCATTTTTCGTGTTTGGCACTTTTATAATACAAAAAGTGACTTAAATGACCTTATGTTTTCTGAAACATATTTCTATGAGATAGGATTCCGCTTCATATCTTCGTATTGTACCATTAACAGCCTAATCTTGGTAATGCGGATATGTTTCTAATAAAAAGTATGCTTATTTATATCAGACTATCTGCTGTAAAACTTTTTAACTTACTGATTAGCTTATCCCCTTATTCTTATACTGATTTTGCTGCTACACTTAGCTTAGTAACTCTTGAGCGTTCTTCTCCCACTATAGTGAATTATTAATCTGAATGCATTTTAATTTTCGAAGAATATCTGAAAGTTTCGTTAGAAGAAATAACCACGTGATAGAAAAAAATCACGCTACTTCCAAGTGCATCTTAATTCGTCAAAATTTGCCTGTGCCCGTAGCTTCCGTGAAAATTCAGTTGATCGCTGTGTGTTCTTCGCCCGCGTTGCACTGATAGTTATCAGTGTTCATGGTCAATTGACCCTTGCAGCTCCGTGTGAAGGCTACAACTGCGGGTCTCACGCCCAGTGCAGGCCTGACGGCGAGGAGGCCATGTGTGTGTGCGACCAAGGCTGGTCTTACGATCCCGCTGACATCGCAGCAGGCTGCAAAGGTAACAAGCACAGCTTACTAATATTTTCATAATTTTTTTTGTAGATGTTGACGAATAAAGTGTTTTAGGTACGATATGAGCATTTTTTGTTGGATAATTTGATGTTTGTTTTCAGTGGAACAAAAGTTGTTCGTGTGTGTGTTGCCCTTGTCGAATTCTTATCGACGTAATAAAACTCACGAAGATGATCACTTGAGAAGAAACGAGATATTCCGTAGCAGAATTATACAGAGTAGCCCAAAAGGAAGGTACCCTTGCATGAAATTGTGTCGTAAACATTTGGTAACGTATCAATGCTACCGATATCAGTGAAGGTACCTTACTTTCGGGCCACCCTGTACATATATTACCAGTACAGGGTGACCAATAAATAAGGTGCCCCTTTTAAAATGTGATGATTGTAGAACGCCATGATACACTGAAAAAATTAAGAATCTCTTCATCCATTTTAAATGAGCCTGATCTATTTACCGTTAGCAGTTTCATGAGGACAACTTTTTAAAAGGGGTACTTTACTTATTGCCCACCCTGTATATGGGCCCCGCCAAAAATGACTGAACGAATGATTTTAATTCCTTACGACGCCTTCTCATTCAAGTAAATCTCATGCAGAATAATGCAATATTCTGCATTAATGATACAAATTGTCTTCTTTGATATAGGCATGCTAATAAGGAATATGTGCCCAAGAATCTGGAGCAGGGAGTTTTCTCCTAATTCCTTAAGATGCGGACTCGAAATATCCAAATACACCATGGGTATTATTAGTATAGATTATTTTGCGTGAAGCAGTCTTGCTTAAAATGCCCGTGTTTATTTTTATGATAGAGCTGCGTGTACTAATTTTTTTATGCACTGAAATAAGTTAGTGCTCTAGTACTATAATGGCTGGTTTCACCAAAACCATCAAAAGCAGTTTTTTCGTTGTATCGATTGTCAAGACGGCTTTTTTTTGCAGATGTGAATGAATGCTCCACCGAGTACGGGCCCTCAGGACAGTGCGGACAGAATTCTCTCTGCATAAATACTCTGGGTTCTTTTTCATGTCAATGCCCTCCCGGCTTCGGAGGCAACCCTCTCTCAAGGTGTCAAGGTAAGTGTTTTCTGATGTCTTATCTATTACGTCGTTTAATTGTGATTATAGGCTACATTTGTTTCTTCACCATTCAAGCACAGCTTGTGAATTTCTACATCAATTTTATTCGCAGATATTGACGAGTGTCGCGACGTCAGCTCGTGTGGATACGGTGCCATTTGCACAAACACGCTTGGTTCGTTCACCTGTCAGTGTCCACCGAACACAGTGCCTGACCCTACCCCGTACTCTGCCTGTTTGGACATTATGAAATGTACCGAAGATAACGACTGCCCTGGAAATGCTCTCTGCTTAAAAAATCAGTGCATGTGTCCTGAGCCTAACGTCGGAGATGACTGCAGACGTGAGTATGAGACCTAAGCTGCTATTTCGTTGAAACTTTTCTTTTATAGATTAAGTTTGTCGACTTATCCTTTAATTTACTTAACATGTTTTTAATTTAAATGAATTTATTTTCTAGATCCATGCGAAGAGATGCAATGTGGTCCGAATGCCGAGTGCAAACTCATAAATGGAGTTCCTAAATGCTTATGCGCCACTGGATTTGATGGATCTCCGGACACAACTTTGGGCTGCTCGGACATCGACGAGTGTATCAATAATCCTTGTGGCCATGGAGCTGCGTGCCGGAATGAACCTGGTCATTTTTCATGCCAGTGTCCCACAGGGTTCGAAGGCAACGCCAGGGAAGGTTGCGTTGAAGTCAAATCCCCCGGCTGCGATGCCACAAATCCCTGCCCACGAGCAGAAATGTGCGTTCGAGACCCACAGCTCAACGAAAACGTCTGCGTATGCCAGAACGGATTTACTCGAGATCCGAGTACTGGGCAGTGTCGAGATATAAATGAGTGCATCGAAAACAGCTTCGGTTCAGTATGTGGAGTAAACGCCATATGCAAAAATCTACCTGGGTTGTACGAGTGCCAGTGCCCCTCTTCGATGGTCGGAAATCCATTCAGCGAATGCAAACGTAAGTATCAATATTGAGTCACCCAATACTGTTGCTTTATCACTAATGAATAGGCTTTAATATAATATTGTATAAAATATTACTAGTTGTTTAAGTAATTCAATATACTCATACACTGTACTGTACTTTCTCTTTTCTAGACTGCGACACGCTTGAATGCAAATGTCAACCTCCATACCGTGTCATCGATGGCCACTGTGTGTTAGCTAATTGCTCCCGAGGAAACAAGTGTCCATCTGGAGCAGAATGTGTGACCATTCAAGGAGGAGTAAGCTATTGCGCTTGTCCAAATGGTTTCAAGATGCAGTCTGACAATACTTGCCAGGATATTGACGAGTGCAGTTTAGTAAGTCCATCAGAGAAACCTCCGTGTGCGCTCGGAGCTGAATGTACCAACCGTGTCGGAACTTTTGAATGCAGCTGTCCACTCGGAACTTCTGGAGATCCCTATTTTGGTGGATGTGCCATGAACAAAATTCAGTGCACGAAAGACTCCGATTGTGGAACAAACGAAAAATGCATTCAACCTGGAAAATGTGTCTGTCCCCCTCCTTATTTCGTTGACAATGTCGACGGAAATGTGTGCAAGAATCCTTGTTCAGCATTCACTTGTGGAGTCAATAGTAAATGCGAGTCTGCCGATCCTCCTACATGTAAGTGCTTGCCAGGTTTTACTAGTCAAGGACAAGATGGTTGTTTTGATATCAATGAATGTAATACAAACCCTTGTGGAACTGGAGCCATATGTGTAAACGAAATTGGATCATTCAAGTGTGAATGCCCCCCTGGTACTCGTGGAGATCCTTTCACTGCAGGATGCATTGGGTCAGAAAGAGTTGGCTGCTCAGAACACAGTGATTGCCCAAGTGACCTAGCTTGTGAGAATGGAATCTGCGTGAATCCTTGTGATTCATTGCCCTGTGGATTAAATGCTTACTGTGAACCAGAGGAGCATGCAGCATGGTGCAGGTGTCATCCAGGGTACGTCGAAGGTCCTGACGGCCATTGCATTTCCATGTGCGAAGGCTATCTTTGCGGATCCGGATCTCACTGTATCGTGGCCAATGAAGGTCCTACGTGCAAATGCGGTAGTGGTTTCAACGGTAACCCATTTCCAGGTGGAGAGTGTTTAACAGACCAATGTTCAGCTAGCAACCCATGCACTGAACCTCAAATCTGCATTCATGGCCGCTGCAAAGAACGTTGCGAAGGCATTATTTGTGGAGTAGGTGCAAAGTGTGACAAGAATACAAACAAATGCATCTGTCTTCCGTTCTTCCTGGGCGATCCTGATCTTCTGTGCGTTCCGCGTAAGTATAATTTATCATTATGAATGCTGTTATGGTTTTATCATTTATATGCTCTTTTTCTGAGAAGTAATTTACTATATGCTCCCTTTGCAACAGTTTCGTTTTAACATTTTGTTTATTTTTCTTCAGCGGTTTCACCACCTCTGTGTGTTCCTGGATGCGGACAAAATGCCCACTGCGAATACGGACAGCCCAATCGCTGCATTTGCAACACTGGCTATAGTGGAAATCCTTACGAATCATGCACTTCGCAACAAGACAAAGCAACTTGTGAGAGCACTCACTGCGGGAAAAATGCACAATGTCGGCAAGGAAGCCGAAGGGTTGATTGTGTGTGTCCAATTGGCTTCAGAGGAAATCCTTACGTTGAATGCACAGACGTCGATGAGTGCATTGGCAATGCCTGCGGAATGAATGCAGTCTGCTTGAACACAATTGGAAGTTACGACTGTCGCTGTGAAGAAGGTTTCAACGGAAATCCTTTCCAGATGTGCATGCCTGTGGCCCAACAAACAGAACCGTGTCTAGAAAATCCTGAAGTTTGTGGTTGTATTAAAGATTCTGAATGTCCGTCGGGCTTCAAATGTACTGATCGTCAGTGTCAACTCGCATGCGCTACAACTCAATGTGGGCCCAACGCAGCATGCGACGGCGGTATTTGCGCTTGTCTCCCTGGATTTTCGGGTAATGCCAATGATCTTAGTGAGGGTTGCCAGAAATCTGAATGTAGCAACAACTTCGACTGCGAATACGATGAAATTTGTATTCAACACAGAGGAGGTCACAGAAGCTGTGTGGATGCTTGCGAAAGAAGTCAATGTGGACCAAATGCTTTCTGTGTCGCCCAAGATCACATCGCTTCATGTCTCTGCAAAGATACATTTGCGGGAGATCCCACGGATATTCGACAGGGTTGCCAACCGAAGGATCGTGAAAGTTCATGTACAACCAACGCCGATTGTGATGGAGGACGAGTGTGTCAGATGGATTACTCAGGAAATCGCCGTTGTACTGACCCTTGTCTGAGCAGAACTTGCGGTCGGAATGAAAAATGTACCGTTGTGTCAAGTCGGCCTCGCTGCGTCTGCCTCTCCGGTTTTGTCAAAAATCCGACGACAAACCTCTGCGAAGGTTTGTTTGATAAGACGTTTCACTTTGAATCCAGTTAGGTGCAGAACTATCCCTTATGCTACTAAATAATTTTTGGATAAGATACAAAAATCTCTTGAATATTTTTACAGTGACATTTTAGATTTACTATTCAAATGAAAAACAAACTTCTCATGTTTGTTCGTGAGGCTAAAACAGGAACTAGTTTTTTATTACTTATATGTATTTAAAAATAATAAAATCATATTTTTTCTTACAGAACCTACGGTTCCCGAATGTGAGAGCGATAGGAACTGCGCACCATCAGCTGCGTGCCGACCTGATCAGTTAGGAGTGCGCAAGTGTATCGACGTATGCTCCAGCTTTACATGTGGACTACATTCTGTTTGTCAAGCCGTCAATCATCGAGGCCAATGCCAATGTCTCCCTGGCTTCACCGGTAACCCAAATGACAGAAGCGGATGTCGTAGCATTCCCCGAGACGAGTGCCAGACCGACGCTCAATGCTCCGAGTCCGAGAAATGCCTGGTTAAAGGTAGTTCTCGCAAATGTGTCTCGGTGTGCAGGGAAACTCAATGTGGACCGGGAGCTGTTTGTATCGCAAACAATCATGCTGCACAGTGTCAATGTCCGCCAGGTCTGTTTGCTGGCGATCCGAAGGACTTGGTAAGAGGTTGCACCTCCGTTGGGTGCCTCATCAATGAAGATTGCGCCTTCGATCACGCTTGTAACCGTATGGATTTTACTTGCTTTGACGTGTGTTACGATGCGTGCGGTGAAAATGCCGTTTGCATTCCGCAAAATCATGGTTACTCCTGCCAATGCGCTCCTGGATTTAAACCAAGCCCTTCAGCTGAGATAGAGTGTACAGCCGCCGATATCTGTGACTCCAACCCATGTCACGAGACTGCTGTTTGCGAATCAAATGGCGGAACTCACCTGTGTTCTTGTTTGAGAGGTATGATCGGTGATCCGTACACCACGGGATGCTATCCTGAAGGAACTTGTCCTTTAGGAGACGACGATTGTCCTACAGACAGTGTATGTGTACGTGGTTTGTGTAGGTCACCGTGTGAAGGAGCTTGTGGTCCTAACGCTGTCTGCAATGTTGTCAACAGAAAGGCTCAGTGTAACTGCCCTCCAGGATTTGAACCCAATCCGTCCGCAAAGGAAGGATGTAGTAGAATTACAAGCAAGTGCTCTAACAACGCTCAGTGCTTAGGAGGGTCTTGTATTCACGGACAATGTATGGAGGTGTGTCGGGATGACAATCAGTGTGCTCAAAATGAAAAGTGCGTCGACAACAAATGCATAGTCCTGTGTATATCTTCAGAGCAATGTCCTAATGAGCAATCTTGCATTAGTGGAGTGTGCCTCATCGGCTGCCGTAGCAACGCAGATTGTCAATCTAACCAAGCTTGCATTTCAAACAAATGCAAAGATCCATGTTCTGAACCAAACGTGTGCGGACCCAACTCTGAGTGCAAGTCAGAAGGACATTTTGCCCAATGTGTGTGTCCAAGAGGCTTCCAGAAAATTCAACAAGGATGTATCCGTACTCCAGTGGCATGCGGCGTCGACAATGATTGCGCTTCTGGTAACAAGTGTGATAAGGGACAGTGTAAGCCCCGGTGCACTCATATTAACCAATGTGCCCAAGGAGAACACTGTAACAATGAAATGTGCATGAAAGTATGCTTCAACGACGGAAACTGTCTTCAGGGAGAAGTTTGCATTGAGGGCTCTTGTCAAAGTGGCTGCAGAACTTCAGGAGATTGTAGCCAAAATGAAGTTTGCATTTCGAAAAAATGTCTTTGCGCTAAAGGCTACAACCCGAGTGGAGGAGGTTGCGTAGATGTAGACGAATGCCAAGAAAATCCGTGTCATGCTTCTGCTACTTGCACGAATGTACCAGGATCTTTTAAGTGCTCTTGCCCACCTCAGACCATCGGTGATCCTTACGGAGGAAATGGTTGTATCTCACCAAACGAATGTTCTAACGATTCTGAGTGTTACGGAGAACAGGCCTGTGTTCTCTCTAACGGTGGTCTTTACAAGTGCGTCGACCCTTGCGCATCCACTGTCTGCGGTGTTAATTCTGAGTGTCGCGTTGAGAATCACAAACCAGTTTGTGTGTGCCTCAGTGGTTACTTTGGAGACCCAAACAATCTTTCCAGCGGTTGTGTTAAAGGCGATTGCGTTGAAGATGGTGATTGCTCATCCGACAGAGTTTGCGACCGTGCTTCTTTCCGATGTATCAGTAAGTGTGTTTTGTATTATTTTAAGTTTGTTTTTTATTTTTTCAGTTGAATTTAGCGCTGGTTTACTCTATCCATAACATCGATTCTTCTAAACGCATGGTTTATATTTATTCTTTGTATATGTTTCTCATCTGCAGATCCATGTGAGAACGTTAATTGCGCCCATGGACGTTGTCAAGCTGAGAGTCACGAAGCTGTTTGCTACTGTCAACAAGGATTTGCTGTTGGGAGCGATGGAACCTGTAAGGACATCAATGAATGCAATGAAAATCCTTGCCATCGCACTGCAGCCTGTCGCAACACTGTAGGCAGTTATTCTTGCACTTGCACGGCAGGGCTGATAGGAGACCCGTATAATACTGGATGCAGACGTCCTGGTGACTGTACAACCGACAATCAATGTCCGGCCTCTTCAGTGTGTCTTCGTAACAAATGCAAAAACCCTTGTGAAACAACAACTTGTGGCAGTGGAGCAGTGTGTTCCGTGTCCGGCCGTCTACCCGTCTGTTCCTGTCCTCCACGCAGCACTGGTGATCCAAAGAAGCAATGCGTTGCTTTCGACTGCGTCAGTTCTTCTGAGTGCTCTTCTGATAAGTCCTGCATTAACAACAAATGCGTGAACCCGTGTTCCATTCCTGGAGTCTGTGGGCAAAATACAGATTGCCACGCATCTAGCCATTTACAAAGCTGTTCATGCAAACCTGGCTTCACTGGTGATGCTTCGTTTGGATGTTCGTCTATCAGCTATTGCGTCAATGAAAATGATTGTCCATCTGGAGAGCAATGCAACGGTGGAGTGTGTGTCCGTGAGTATCATTATGTCTGAGTTCGAACTCTTATGTTGATATAATGAATTTTATGGTGAGATTTTTAGTGGATGAACTTTAGTGGCTTTCATTTTTTGAAAATTCATTTGGTTCCTTCTTTTTCAGCTGCGTGTACGAGTACTCGAGAGTGTCTTCGTGACCAAGTTTGTATTCAGGGCTCTTGCATCCCTACATGCAACGCAGACAGTCAATGCCCCGATTTCCAGGTAACCTACTTTTTAAATATTCTCATGGTGAATAAACAGGCCAGATTAGATTCAATGTTATTTGACAAGCTTTCTAGTCTTCAGTAATGATAGCAGTTTGCAATGAAGGACTTGGAAAAGGTTTCGATAGAAATGACTGATTGTGGTAAATTTTCGTCTTTCTTATTCTACATTGTTTCATCATACTAATATGTTTCCATTGCTCTTATCTGATATTTCATTATATATGTATCGGATACAGCATATATTACATTATGTATATTGTATATGCATACAGCGTATGTAAATGATACAGCGATACTTCAATTTTGCTCCATTTTAATGCTTATCAAACTAAATACTAAGTTTCATTGAGACCATTGCTCTCATCGAGCGGAAATGATACTTAAACCCACATTATTACAAGAATAATCAAAATTTTATTGTTTAAGGCATGTCATACACTCGTACCTATGGCCTGTCTTCAGCAGAATCATACCAATTTGAACGTAGATAGTTTAAAGTTCGATTTTTTCAGGTTTGTCAGAACAACATCTGTGTGCCGGAAGTGAAGTGTCGCTCGAATGGAGACTGCACCGCCAACGAGCAGTGCAGGCAGAACAGCGTGGGTCAGGCAGAGTGCAAGGCTGTGTGCGACAACCTCGTGCTGTGCGGCCGTAATGCACAGTGCATCGCACAGCAACACGAAGCCATGTGCCAGTGCCCTGAGGTAAAAACTCGAGTTAAGTCTTTTTTCTAACGGCGCACCACGCTTTGATTCTGCAGCGATTGAAGGGAATTTGAGGTTCTATTTTATTTGTTCGCTCTGAATCCCTCTGAAAATGTCATGGTCGTGATCGGTTTTTGAAATTTTTACTTAATATTATATACCTAGTGATTATTAAAATAATATAGATCGATCATAACCACCAAATTCTGTTGACGATTATTTGAACGTATTGCTAATTCAGGATTAATATTGGGCTCAGCCACAGGCTCTAATAATCGTCTGAATGCAATGTATCTAATGCCCAATCTATAACAAATATTGGTTATTATTAACATGCTATTACCCTGGAAAGAACAATGTAGATTTTTGTGGCGATCTCATGTCTTATATCTTCTTTTTTAAGGGTTTCTTCGGTGACCCAGTGGACGAGCGCGTAGGCTGCCAGCGAATCGAATGCAGAGACAACAGTGAATGTGATTCCAACGAACTCTGTGACAACTACAAGTGTAAAGGTACGAGAAATGTAATTCATGTAGTCTCTTTGATCATGGTCAAATTTTGATTTATCGAACGTACTAGGATTCTTACGTAAGGAGTAATGACGGGTTATAGTTAACATAACTTTGTTTCCATTTTTCAGTTGCCTGTTCTGTCGAAAACAAATGCGGCCGCAATGCTAGATGTGAGTCAGAAAATCACAGAGCAGTGTGCTTCTGCCGTGATGGTTTCAGTGGCGATCCTCTCAAAGGTTGCACAAACATCGATTTCTGTGCTGATGATCCCTGTGGCTCAGGAGCGCGATGCGCAAACACAAGAGGGACTTTCAGGTGTTCGTGCCCTCCTGGAACTGTGGGTAACGCCTTTGAAGATGGTTGTGCTTCTCCTGTTGAGTGCCTCTCTGACGACGACTGTCCAGATGCAGCTTATTGTGGTGAAGAAGACAGTGAGCCAAAATGCAAGAATGTTTGTGAAGATTACGGTGACAATTGCGGCCCGAATTCAGAGTGCGTGCCAGCCAATCACAAGCCGCAATGTAGGTGTCGCAGTGGTTACGAAGGTGAACCAAGCAACGCCATTGTCGGTTGTCGACCGAAAGTAGTGTCCTGCAGCAACAACAGAGACTGCCCAACAGCCACCGTTTGTGATGGAGGATTATGTCGCCGTAAGTAAATAGCTGTTTGTTTTTAAAATTTAATCACGTTATACTGATTTGTTACGTTTTCATGCTGCTGCAGTTGGCGTAATTTAATTGTACCAATTTTATTTCAGCCCCTTGTCAAAATGATGACGAATGTGGACTACTAGAGGCTTGCATCAGAGGACAGTGCTCCAATCTGTGCGACCAGCCTAAAGCGTGTGGTTTGAATGCCATGTGCGACATGGTGGACCACAGGAAGCATTGTTCATGCCCAGCGACCTTCACTGGAACAGCCGGAACAGAATGTTATCGGCTTCCGACATTCTGCCAAACATCCGACAATTGTCAAGGAGATTTCATGTGCAAGTCAGGAGGATGTGTTCCCAAGTGCAATAACCACGAAGACTGCGCTCAAAATGAGATGTGTGTCCAAGGATCGTGCACCCGTAAGTATCTTTTAACTAAAATTCTTTCTTGTAAATCTCATCATAATAGTATAACTTGATGTGTGAACATGTGTGATTGCATCTGTTATAATTGCATTGATCTCTTTCTCCCACCAGTGACATGTCGCGTCGACAACGACTGCTTTCTTGGGCACATTTGTTTGTCCAACACATGTCTTATTGGATGCAGAACCAACGATGACTGCGCTTCTTCAGAGTCTTGCCAAAACAATCAATGCCGGAATCCATGCGAACAAACAACGGTTTGTGGGCCCAATGCTGAATGTTCGGTGATCAATTTCAGAGCTCAGTGCTCCTGCCCACCTGGATTTATTCCAAATCCCTCAGCTAACATTGCTTGCGTTCGAGAACCCGTTGGGTGTGCTCTCAATTCAGACTGCGGACCTGGCTTCACTTGCTCTTCTGGCACCTGCCTTGCCATTTGCTCGTCAGCAGCAAACTGCCTTGACAACGAGCAATGCGACGGCAATTCCTGTCGTCCAGTCTGCAGAAGAGATGACGACTGTCGTTCCGGGGAAATATGCGATGATTTGATGTGCGTTGCAGGCTGCCGTGCTGACACTGAATGTCCGAATGATCAGTCATGCATCCAAAATACTTGTAAAAACCCTTGCTCTTCTCCAACCGCGTGCGGCAACAATGCCCAATGCACAGTTAAGGCGCATAAAGTTGTTTGTGAGTGTAACGACGGCCTTGAAGGTGATCCCTACGTAAACTGCCGGCTAAAAGTTACTACGTGTGATTCTGAAAACGATTGCCCAGATTCGGCAGCTTGTGTAGCCGGTACTTGTCGATCAGAGTGCTCTGGTGATAATTCCTGTTTTGATAACGAGCGGTGTGTGAATGGGGTCTGCAAGGAAATTTGTAGCTCAGACTTCCAATGTGGTGCTGGTACTATTTGCCAGAGAAGGCTATGCGTTGAAGGATGCCGTAGAGATTCTTCCTGTCCAGATAAAATGTCTTGCATCAATCGCGAATGCCGTGATCCTTGTCCATCGGCTTGCGGTGAATGCGCACAATGTGAAGTGTTTAACAACAAGGCTCAGTGTAGCTGTCCCGCTGATACTATCGGTAATCCCCTTGTGTCATGTAATAAGCCTTCACGAGCCTGCTCATCATCCAGTGATTGCGCTTCAGGGGAAGATTGCAGCGAAGGCTTTTGTACTCTCAGTTGTTCATCAAGTTCAGATTGTACTTGTGGCCAAGTATGTGACGAGGGACAATGCAAAACCAGGTGCAGAAAGTCAACAGAGTGCTCGCAGGGATTCTTATGCATGTCCGGCAAGTGTACCGCTGCGTGTCGGTCCAGTAACGACTGTCCCATTGGTCAGTCTTGTGTGAATGCCAAATGCCGTGATCCCTGCGAAGTCAAAACCTGCGGTACGAATGCTATTTGTAGAGCATCAAATAACAGAGCAGTGTGCTTGTGCCCTACGGATTATCAAGGCATTCCTACCGTTGAATGCAGAAAATCTGAATGTTCACGAGACCAAGACTGCCGCCACACTCAAACTTGTGTTGAGGGAAAATGTATCAATCCGTGCGAAGCAGGCTATTGTGGTGTCAATGCCCAGTGTACCGTGGTGAACAGGAAAGCACAATGCCAGTGTCCTGCTAATTACTATGGCAACCCGGAAACTGAATGTGTTCGTGATGTAAATGAATGTGCCAGCAACCCATGTGCAAACAATGCGCAATGTAAAAACACGATTGGTAGTTTCGCGTGCGAGTGTAACCCAAGTTGTCAGGGTGATGCGTACAACGCAGGCTGCATTTGCCCCAGCGACCAAGTGAGTCCGTGCACCCTCAGAACATGCGGCATCAATGCCAAGTGCAGGACGGCCCTCAACAATGCTGCTGAGTGCTTCTGCCCTACAAATATGCCCCTTGGAGATCCCATGATCGAGTGTAAGTGTACAAAAATGTCTATGCATTTTGACGTTGTGTCTATTGGTACTGATATGTGAATGAGTGAATGAGATATGTTCCATTAGTTCTTTGAGTTGCCAAAGCCTTCGTAGTACTTGCAGATTAGTTTTAAAAAAAATGCATTCATGTCTGCTGATGAAAAACTTAATTCTCTGCCATAGTTTTCAATAGCATGTCATAGTTGAAGAGCTATCGTGACAGGTAAATAGGTAGTACGAGAGGAATACTGCATGTAGCAGTAGAGAGGATAATAAGCGGCGTTTGTCCACTTCAGGCAAAGCAGACTGCCGCCAGAGAGGCTGTGGCCTGGGCGCCACGTGTGTGGAGACGGCCGGCGAGTACGCGTGTCGGTGTCGAGAAGGCTGGACCGGGAACCCTCTGGCTGAGTGTGTGCCAGGTCAGTTCCATACCGATGCCGCTCACCAGCGCCTACCACTCGGGCTGAGATATCAAAAATTGTTCTCCCTAAAGAGACCGATGCTTATCCGTATACACTGCAAGGACTTTCGCGTTGATGTTTATTAATCCCACATGTGATCCGACTTTAAAGGATTCGGAAAATAATTTATATGAAGATAATCTTGTTTTGTAACAAGTACAATGGCATGTGTTGCAAATGTCACATCATTGAGACGACCATAAGTTACCCCAATAGGGCGATTTATGCAGCTGGCTCACCGTGTACCCGCGCACGCTGAGTTATTAGTCATGCACTCGTTTTCATTACCTATAAAAATCTGCTCCTAAACTAATGCATATCCGTAAATGTGGCAAATATTAGTGAATATTATGCTAGTTTGATTTGTCCCGATCACAACCACGGGCTCTCATGTCTGCTGCCAAACACGTCCGTGATGTACACATACTCGTGACCTAGCCACAGCGCTAGTGCAGGATTTCTTTTACAACATTTTCTAATCTTTACTAGCGATTTGTCTTATGACTTGATTGCAGTTCCAATGTACATTTCTTGTACTTATAAATTATATGTTTGTGTCATATATTGTTTTCATTCATTTATGTGCACGGCTGTTCTGTGAATGTGACACTTTTACTTTGATTTGCAAGTTTACAAAACTTGCCTATATTTTAATTAGCTTTATTTTTCTGTATGCATGAATTTCATACTGTTTTTATCGCAAATCTTAAAGAATACTTATTCTACATATGCTATTTTCAGCAGTTATGCGTTTCTTACAGCATATTTGTAATTGATTTCTCGTGAAGATTTATGTGTGTTCCTGCTCAAGTTTCCTCACTTCGCATTGGATGTTGAATATGTTTGGCGTTGTCGTTATCAACCTCCCACTTGCTCAAATCAACTTCCGAGACACTGCATCTCTCATTATTCGACGAAATGTTGGCCCACCTTCACTCCATTGTTGGCTGTAGGTGTGCAATGCAGTACGGCGGACCAAAGCTCGAGTGCACCGATGGCACAGTCAGTTTAGATCTATTGTTCACTGAAGAGTTTCCTTCTAAGTTGTTGCACTTTTCTGTAGTACAAAGTCTCGCTTGATATCTAATTTTCACTAGGGTTTCATATCGGTCTTGCTTCTTTCGTGCTGTTGGGTAAGAAGGTAAAGATATTAAATGAGTTATCTTAGATATGTACAATAGTAGCTTCTAATTTTTCGTTAATGCAAAGCTGATTGAAAAATTTAAAATCCTCGGGAGCTTACTCTCAATATAGTCTTCGCCGCCTTATTACGACGGCTTCATCTTGCACGCTATGTATCTAGCACTAATTTATTTTAGTGTAATGTGGTGACTAATGGCAGTGAAGCATTTTAAGCTTCAGGTAGTGCTATACGCTTTTAGGAAACATCGTACGCTTCATTTTCAACCGATTATTTTTATAATCATTCCATTTTTGAAAAATTAAATCACCAAGTCTGCTGAGTCGTACATCTGTTCTCTTGACTATGATTCGCTGTTCCAGGGTCATAAGACATACTAAAATCACGTGTCTCCTCACTATGATTCAATGTATCATTAGACTTACAACAGTCATATGTCTACCTTAATCATTCTGACATTTTTGGGTCAAGAGATGTATTTTCATCAGGTTCTTTTCGATTTAATAATTCTTATTTAACAGCATATAATAATTAAGGGTAATGAAAGGGTGGACTTCAATTCATTTGAAAATGGTGAGTACCGATTTTTTATTTTGTTTTGATTCTATAGGCAAAGATTAACCGACTTTTATATTAACGGTTTGCGTCCACAGGTTATCATGTTCATCGAATCTATTGTTATTGCTATGAAATGCTCGGAATAGTTATATTAACAAGCAAGCTATGAGTAACACAGGTCTAGAGTAATACTGGAGATACTCGTAACAAAAGTGAGGTGTTCTTCGGTTTAACCTGGGGTGTGGCTTCCCTATACCCTAAGGCCACTTGCACTCTGCTATGCTGCATGCTCATGTCTTTGCTCTTCCTTTCTCACACTAGATTCTCAGTGCACAATACATCTAGACTGCGGCCCTTCGATGGCTTGTATCAATGGCAAGTGCTCAGATCCTTGTGGCCAGCCCGGTGCCTGTGGCGTCAATGCTTCTTGTAACGTCGTAAATCACGAAGCATCGTGCTCCTGTCCGGAGTGTCATTTTGGATCCCCAGCTGTCGCTTGTCAACTCAATTCTACTTGTATCCGGTCTCAGCCTGAGCCACCGACTCCTACGTACTGCATTTCTCATCGAGACTGCAATGATAAAGAATCTTGCGATGAGAACCTAAAAGTCTGCTATGATCCATGTGACGATCAATCAGCGTGCGAATCCAACAAGCGATGTGAAGTCAGGAAGCATCAGAAGAACTGTATCTGTAAATTTGGGTTCATTTTAAACTCAGCTGGTGAGTTTGTCTGTGCAGGGAACAACATTGAATGCCATCGCCCTCAAGACTGTAGTTCTGATCTAAGTTGTATAAACAACAAATGCAAGAACCCTTGCGAACAAGGCAATTTATGCCCTCCTGGAAAAACCTGCGTCACCATGAATCACCATGCTGTGTGCCTCTGCCTGGACGATTGTTCCCCTTCTGTTGAGATATGTCTGCGCGACGAAGGCTGTCCCCCGAATTTGGCATGTGTGAGCTATCAGTGCGTGGATCCGTGCAACGGCCATGCTTGCGCTGGAGACTCGCCCTGCTACGTCGAGGAACACAAGCCGTTATGCAAATTCTGCCCATCTGGTTTTACTATTGATCCCATCTATGGCTGTGTAAAAGGTAAAGAGATCGATAAGGAAAACTGTAAATTAGCAATAATATACGCACCTGCCACGTTCCTTTCAAATGAACAATTCACATACTAATACCTTTAAAAGACTCTGTGACCAGCGACTGTAAACTAATTCACGCTCCTTTTTTAAAAAGTGATGCAATTTAAATTCAAATTGGTACTTGCTTGCTGACAATTATTCAAATGTCTCATTTTTCAGTCTTGCGGTACTGTCGACATCCATTAATTTACATACTATCTGCGATACGATGACCTATTCCTTCTTTTCTCTTTTTGATAGGTCTCTTATTTACGCCTTTTTTCAAGTTTAATTGAATCTAAGAACACTCACACTCACTGAGTTGTGCGTTTACTTGTTCTTGTTGACCTGTGTTCCAGTGTCCTGTCTTGTTACATACTTTACCATGGAACTTGTGCCTGTGCTGAATTACTTTTCTTCGTTGTTTTCATGATCATTTTGCAGTTATGTTTCGTGTATACTTATTTATCCTTTTCCTTACGTGATCCCTGACGATTCCACAGAAGCTCCACCAAGTCCTAGCAACTCAACTCAGTTGCAGCCTCAATGTTACTTGGATTCCGACTGTGGCTCGGGACGAGTTTGCCAAAACGGATTATGTATGAATCCATGCTTGAATATTTGTGGGACACTTGACTGTTCAATTTTTTTCGTGAATAATACAATAATTGATATCGAATGTGATGTTAAATCTGAAACAACAACAGAACATGTTGACAAGGCCAAAACCCTACATCCTGTCACTTCAATCGTTCCGCAAACTAGCACGAGTAGAAGCATCACAGAAATAATTGAAGATATCACATCTTACCACTCAACTCCTTCAACAACGCTTTCTTTCGCCTTTACACAATCCCCAGACCGAAGTTCTTCAACGCGGTCGACGCCACGTGATAACCTGCTTTTTACCAAAGTTGAACCTTCCACAATTGGTCCTCAACCACATATGGTGACTACATTACCGACGACTCAGAAAGCAAAAGTTTTGAATTCAGGAACAACGGAGAAACAGGCTACAGAGGCAGTTGATTGGCTCACTTTTACGCCTGAATATGTGACTGATAAAACTACAACCGCAAAGGTAGGAAAACAAGTAGATTCCACTTTACTGACAACTCCATCTCAAAAAACTGAAAAAGCCGAAACATCAACAACGGAATCTTCTAACTGGCCCCCCCAAACCACAGCTGCTGCTGACCGCGATAATTGGCTTACAACTGTTAAAATGAAGGCCTCAACAGTTTCGTCCACCTTTTCCACTAGCCGCGTTCCAGCGACCACGCGAGGAACTGACATAAAAACTCAATACGCAAAATCTACAAAATCGAGGGACTTACCTACAACCGAACTCACGTCAACAACCGAGAAGTTACAAGCTATTACAGAATCAAACCAGAAATCAATTATTTCAACTGAGGAGTCAACTATAAACTCGATTTTAACCACTGTAAAAGAATGGACGACGTCAAGCCCTTTGCCAACATTTTCAACTCAAACTTATACCCAAAATGTTTCGTCAAACCCAGTTTTAACGACTGAGCCTCCGAGTGAACCGACGTCTGCTAGAAACATTTTTGATCTCTTTACCAATAGTTGGTCAAGCACCGCTAAAACTGACATTTCTAGCACTACCCCGAGTATTTTTGAAGGCTTCTATACTACGCCAAAGTATGAAATTTCATCTTTAGCGTACACAGACTCCACTGAGTCACACACACTTTCTCCAATATCGAGGCCCATTATAACTCAGTTGGCGGACTATGAATGTACAAGTAGTGTTGAATGTGCTAGAAATGAAGCTTGTGTGGCGAGCAAATGTTTGAATCCATGCAAAACAAGAAGGCCTTGTGACAGTGGTTTTGTTTGCGTAGTTAGCAATCACGTAGCGCTATGTCAGTGTCCCACAGGTTCAAGCATTGGATCCCTGTGTCCAAAAGGTAAAGAAATTGTTTTGAACCTAATTTTGCTTTACATAGCGCATCTGTAAAGTGATGGGATTTGCCCGCTCCCATGTACATCGCTCCATTGCTTGGCTTTAAAGTACAGCTTCAGAGAACGATTGTGAATAAAAGACAAAAATAGCTTTCAGCATATGGTAAGGACTGTATGTTTACAGACACAAGTAAACAAAATGGTCAATTTATTTGATGGCAATGTTGTAAATGTTGATTGTTTTGTATACAGTACATTCCAATAATTCACATTGTGCATTGGATTGTAAATGACAAATAATGAGTGTAAAATGTCTTGTGTAATAATTTGGTAAATTTGCATCAACACCTATTCTGCAATAACTGCAACAAAAAACAGACTAAAATGTCAGCACTGAAAAGAACATTTGGAAATCAAAGAATTTTCTTTGATTCGTGCAATTAACGCAGATAAATTACTGGTCCCGATATACCTGGAAAAAACTTTAGTCTCCTTGTGAATAATAAATTTTTCTCTTTGTGGCTTCTTTGCGAATCAGATGACGAATAAACACTCGGTTACTGATACGAGTAGCGGAGATCGTGGGCATCATATAACCCCCAGACAGACATCTTTCTTCCTACAGGTCTCTAGACTTTAATTAATTTGTATTTTTTTTAATTACAGGCAGCGACTGAACCAACAACGGCTGACTGTAAAATTTTCCTTTGCTTGTGATAATTACGACACCCGTTCAACAGGTTCATCTAGATACGTGTATATTATTTAGTTGAATTTGAAACTTGAGGAATACACGGACGTAGCCTTTAATATTGAATTTGGAATGAACGAGGTGATGTTAAACAATTTTTTACTTCACCGTCGCTAACCTTCTCTGGGTTAAATTACAACTGTTTCATACTAGGTTACTGAAATAATGGTATATTGTTGTAATCATTCAATATCGAAATATATTTTTATGTTACTAAATTAACCCTAAAAATTCAATTGGGACAATGAGTATTTTTGGCAAATCAATTCCAAATGAAGACTAACCAAGTTATCTTACTTATCGGATACAAAGGCCTGAAAACTTCACATTAACGCATTAGTTGGTCTTCGAGATTACATTGTTAACATGGTATTTTCTCGATTTTTTTAGCTATTTTGAAAAAGGGCTTACAGATTCTATTTCAATTTACATCTTAACTACCATATCCTTTAGTGTGAAAGAAACGGATAAACACTACGGGTGGTAGAACGATTATTTGTCGTTAATTAACTTTTGAGCAGGAAAAATAAGGAGACGACAAGTTTATATTTCGAGTACTGACACGTTGATAACCATGGAGAACCCAGGTCCATTTCATTAGACTAATCCTTAGGTTGACCCACAATGTATCGCTTATCATGAAGTTATGTAATCACGGAATTTGTAAATTCATTCATTATTTTATATTTTTTAATAAATTGCTTAACTGACTATAACGTACTGACCTTCTTTTCAACTTTTCTTTGCATTACATAGTAAGATTAAGAGACTTGCTTCAAGATTGGTTTGGTCAACACAAAATTGAAAAACTGCTCCACGACAAGTCACCGACACTGGGCTGGCCGTGGTGCGCGTTCTTGACACCTTAACGCTTCTTCAATAGTTGTGGAAACGCACTAAATCTATAAAGAAATTCTCTTGGCACTACATCTTCTGCCTGGGATTCGGATATTTCTAACGTAGTTCAATATCTCTCCCAGAAACTGATATTGCTGAGATGGTTTTAGTGATGTAATTTCTCTCTCAAATGATCTTTATGATCATACTTGTACTCTTGAGCATGACTGAAGAAATTTCATGCATGCATTTGGAAACGCACGTTACGAATAATTTTTTTCATAATAAAACGCATGAAATCCTAACTTTGACAGGATCTGATTTCACTATTGCTCTTTTAGTGTGTTGCGTCGTAAATTTTATGAATAAAATCTCAATTTATTACTCTTAAGTTTTCCTTCTTTGCAGGGTTGTCCTGAACATCGAGCCAGTACATCAGAATACTTTTTTTGAACAGTATATGTATATATATATATATATATATGTATACATTGTTTTTTTTTCTAAACTCGACTGGACACTTGAAACCAATAAACCCCTTAGAACCTTTTCTTTGTAAATAATTTGTCACTGCAAGGTTGTCTATGTCCGTGTATAAATTGGTATATTAACAGAAATCAAATTGTTTTAGATTTTAGTAATGTGACTTTTTTGCAAGCGCCGTTGTTTTCTATTATAATTAGTGACCACTTTTTCAACCATGAAGATGTTAATAAATCAGTGGGAAAACAAAACTAAAGATGTCATATAATTTTTGGGGGGGTGCGCGTTGTCCGTGTTTGAGACATTTTGGGTGTAATTGAAATATATTTACTTGTTAATTTTGTTATATTTAACGATGTAAGAATACAAACGTCCAATTTTGCTCAGTGTCAGAAAGTTTTGTCGTAAGAGAGACATTTCTCTGTTGTTCACTCGACGGCTCCCCCGAATAGCAAAATTGTAATGTCGAATTTTTTTCCTTGAGACGCTAAGTTTCTTGAACGTAAAACTGCGAAAATAGTATTTCTCGACTACTGCGATATTTCTCGCAGTAGTTTTCCCAAGCACTGACGTTAGTACTAAATGAACTGCTCATAATTGTGGTATGATAGAGCCGTAGTCACAACAGTTCCTCTGCTCACTGACAGCTACTGGATGCAGACACAGCTCTTCTTGCCCTCCCTACCAAGCTTGCATCAACGATCAGTGTCAGAATCCATGCGTTGCGAAAAATCCATGTGAAGCTGATGAGGACTGTAAGGTAGAAGGCCAAGAAGCTCAGTGTATCACAGGTCAGTTGTAAGAATAATAATTTCAATTATTCAATTTTCTCTTTAAACTCATTTATTCAGTACTAACAGTAATGTTAAGGTAACCTAATTCGTATCATTTCATATTAATGGTTATTAAGGTCATATTATGTAGATAATCCTAGTCGTACATATTAAAACTTAATGAAAAAACTTGAAAAGCAAGTACAAAATTTCAATAGAGTGGCCTTCAAAATATAGACATTTAACGTATTGATTTCCGAAAATAGTTTTCAAGTTATCCTTTATGCAGTTTAATGTATCATAAGATATAAAATATGTATTTACCTCAGTAGCTGGAGGACTGACACATTGATGTTTTCTTCTGCTCTTGAATACTTCAATTTTTAATTTACAGTGGGATGTCGCTCGAACACGGACTGCGATAGCGACAAAGCCTGTGTGAACAAGCAGTGTAAATCCCCTTGCGATACCGGATCGCCGTGCGGTTATGCTGAGAGATGCGAAACTAAAGACCATATCCCCTACTGTATTTCAGGCAAGTATTCCATTCATCATTTTTTGATCAAATGAACACCATCCCTTGCTGTATTTTAGGTATATTTGTGTTTGAATTGTTCCTCACACTAGGATAGTGTGCACGTTTCGAATTGATATTGGGATTAGTTTTGTGGTGTAGTATTCGAGATGCCTTCCAGTTCGATGGTTTTGATAAGTATCGTCAGATGTGTTTATTTATTCCAATCTGTTTTTTCTACCTTCATAGGTATTATGATTTTTGGCATTTTTTACATGACTTCTTGTTTAATTTAAATTAATAATATTTCAATTTTTCTGTGCCTAATTTTTTATAGGGGTAATTAATAATTTAATTTTCCTTTCCTCCAAAGCTTGCAACTGCCAAAAGAATGATGACTGCGATCCAGACATGACCTGTGATGGCTGTACTTGCAAACCCTCTCCAGGTAAGACTAGAGTGACGTTTTTGGCTGTCTCTAATTCTACCCTAATTCAATTATTTCAGATAATTACTTAGTTGTTCTCTTAGATTCAAGTGTTTTAATGTGCGTAAAAATATTTTCGGCATAAAAAGATTCCGGTATCTATCACTCGCAAGTGTGCCAGTTTTCAACTGATTCGGTAAGTAGAATTTATTCACGTATTATTAACAAAATAGTGACTATTTTGCTCCTGTATATATCCGAAATGCTTCTTGACTACTCCTAATATCGTGGTTTTTAGAGTGTCAGTACTGATTTGAATGTTAACTAGGAAGTAACATAGATGTTTTAGGAAAGGTGCGTGGTTCATTCGTTATGGCATCCATTAAATCCGTCTTGTAAAGCCATTACTAACCCATGAGGCTGACAATGTGCAGTACGCAATGTTGAGAAAGCATGTGCTCAACAAAACAGAGCTATTACTGCATCACTCTGCTCGTTGTTGAACATCGCACGGAAGCCACGCCAGCCTTCTAGATCGAAGTACAACTTTGAAATAAATATCTGCTTCCGAAACCAACCCCAGCTGGCTCTTGTGCTTTGTTGCTGCTTTGGCTGTTTGCGACCTAACGACAACACTGCATTCGGGAGCCGTGGTTGGGAATGCTACTAACAAATATTTGGGACGCTGAAACGACTGACGGCAATTGCATCATTCTGCATGAACAATTTCATGCATGTCGAGGCGATTGGGACATCTTCGGAGGAATTTACTTCTGTGAGTTTTATTTCTCAGAATGTAGAGGCTGTATCTTTTCTTGACGTTTTGCATATTTTGTGTCTCATAACTTAACCTAAGGTATATTCTCCTATCGCTTAATCTTTTCGTAACTTTTGCTGTCAAACATTTCTTTAAAAACATTTAAAAAGGTAAATTCACTAGAATGAGAATGAGTAATGAAAGTTACATACACTATCAAGTAAAAATGGTAACTTACTGTTTTTTCATATGCGTGTAATATTACCAGTCAAAAATATTTAATAAATCGTAGAACCTTACCGGCTGACTCCGGGATAACTATCCAAGGCACAATCCATTTCCATTTAACGTCTCGAATGAAACAAATAATCTAGAGAGTATAAGGTATAACGTGTTCTTTCACCAAAACACCATTGCAACAATAGGCAACCTTCCTAATGTAAAATAGCATAGGCTTAAGAGCATTTTTTAACCTGAGAAATTATATATTTTCTGCATGTTTATGTTAACTTCTGAAAACAATCCTTTAAAATTGCTTTTAAAACAAATATATATTTATATATATGTATATATTTATAATAAATTGGGATAATGTTGCAGCAATAAAAAGTTGTTTTGGTCACTAACATCAAAATTAAAAGTTTAAAAATTATGAACCATGTTCTTTGTTCAACGATCGAAAATATTGACAGGTTACGTCCTACGCAAGTTTAATATAGTAATAGTATTTGTAACTTCAGAAAGTCTCCTTTTCTCGAAAGTCTGTTCTCGTACCGTTTAACAGTTGATGTCAACATGATTCATGTGAGGCTGTTACTGATATTTTTGTCCAATATTGGTGGATTACTTCTATTCCAGTTTTACCGCCTGGCACTCCTACCACTCCTCGTTCAGCACCAACGTTACTAATTGCTGACCTAATGGGATATGATGATTTGAACATTTCAGTAACCACTGAAACACAGTTGAATTCTTCGAGCATTTCAATAACCGATATAGAGTACTCGATTCCACCTATTTCTACAACAGATGTTTCTGTGACTGAGGCTGAAGACATTACTGACTTGAAAGTAAATCATTCTTCCACGATAAAAACGATTCATTCATCAATACATGTCACAGAAGACAATAGGTGGATAGTGACTGACCCAACAAGTTCAAACGATACCGGTGAATTAGTAGATACAACTCATTCTACTTCCCCAGTTATAATTTCGACTGATAAAATTACTACACTTTCAACGAAAATCACGGAGAGTTCAACAGAACCAAGTATCAAGTTCGTCACTGATTCATACGGTGAACCAGTAACTGATGGTGAGGGTAATCTAATTCCGGTTACAGATGTGACAAGCAAACCCACTGACCGAACAAGTGTGCCCCGTGAAGTGTACACTGTCACAGATTCTAGTGGACAACCCGTTACCGATCTTTCGGGTCGACCAATTGAGATTGATCCTCAGTCAATTGTCACGGATGACTATGGAATTCCTGTTACCGATCAATTTGGTTTAGTCGTTACCAAAGCCCCTGTGCCAACTGATATATCCACATTCACTAGTGACCCCTTGAAAGAAATAACTCTGCAAGTAAAAGAGGATGTTACCGATGTGTATGGACACGTAGTCACACGTACTCCTTCAACGACTGTTGCTGTCAGTAGTTTTGTGACGGATTCGTCAGGGAAGATTGTTACCGATGAACAAGGAAAACCGATCACGTTCCCTCGGGATGACGCTACTAAAACTCCCGGAATGGAATTCACAGATGAAACATCGGAAAAAGATACCCTTCCTGATGTAAAAACAGAGACGCCACCTCTAGATTCATCATCTCCTTCTACTCCTCAAACTGTGAAATATGTCACTGACGAATCTGGATATCCTGTGACAGATGAAACTGGTTCATTGGTTACAGAAGATGTCCGTAATGCCACGCCACTCGAATACGTCACCCCACTTGCAAACAATACCAGTGATGAGTTTGATGTATTCGAAAATCGCACGTCCTCCACAACCAACACACCGGTTATGATTCATTTCGTCACCGATTCAAATGGAAAACTCGTAACGGATAGGTATGGCCAACCAGTTACAATTTCGACTGATAAAATTACTACACTTTCAACGAAAATCACGGAGAGTTCAACAGAACCAAGTATCAAGTTCGTCACTGATTCATACGGTGAACCAGTAACTGATGGTGAGGGTAATCTAATTCCGGTTACAGATGTGACAAGCAAACCCACTGACCGAACAAGTGTGCCCCGTGAAGTGTACACTGTCACAGATTCTAGTGGACAACCGGTTACCGATCTTTCGGGTCGACCAATTGAGATTGATCCTCAGTCAATTGTCACGGATGACTATGGAATTCCTGTTACCGATCAATTTGGTTTAGTCGTTACCAAAGCCCCTGTGCCAACTGATATATCCACATTCACTAGTGACCCCTTGAAAGAAATAACTCTGCAAGTAAAAGAGGATGTTACCGATGTGTATGGACACGTAGTCACACGTACTCCTTCAACGACTGTTGCTGTCAGTAGTTTTGTGACGGATTCGTCAGGGAAGATTGTTACCGATGAACAAGGAAAACCGATCACGTTCCCTCGGGATGACGCTACTAAAACTCCCGGAATGGAATTCACAGATGAAACATCGGAAAAAGATACCCTTCCTGATGTAAAAACAGAGACGCCACCTCTAGATTCATCATCTCCTTCTACTCCTCAAACTGTGAAATATGTCACTGACGAATCTGGATATCCTGTGACAGATGAAACTACGTCACCGACTGTTGACTATCCGCATGTGTCTGTAGTTCCTGCTTTGCTCGCTAAAGAGAATAGATCCTCAGAAGCCTCTGTTGCTGGAAAAAGTTGTAATCGGGATATTGATTGCTCTCCATCACACCTGTGTTTATCGAAATCATGTTTTTATTCGTGTTCGGTTGCAAAATGTGGCATAAATGCTTTTTGCATTACCTCAAATCATCGTCCCTTGTGTCAGTGTTCTTCTGGGTATTGGGGTAATGCTCTCACCGAATGCACCAGAGTCTTAGGTATTTATTATACTACTTTTAGCGTTTTCCGCTGATATTTCCTGCTGCATGATAAAGTTATGTTATACCTTCCACTTTTTCTTTTTGTCTTTGGTTTCCTTTTATTTTATGTCGACAAAAAATTGTTCAGTTTTCCTTTTCCTAATCAAAGTTGATTATCTTCGTTTTTCTCTGTATTTATTGTTGAAATTCAGTTCCTCTTTAAATTGTTCTATGCATAACAATAATAGCTGGTGACGATTTCTCCAATGTTCAATCGTTTGTATTTCAGGTAGTAATCCCAGCATATCTGCCATTCGACTTACCACCCCACCAAGTATAGGACAAGTTGTTCTTACTTCTACGTCAGTCCCTCGTTTGCCGTTCAGGCAGTGTCTTGCTGACTATGACTGCAGTTCTTCCCTAGTGTGTTACAACAGTCGCTGCTTGAATCCATGTCAAACGCCAAATGTTTGTGGAATAAGAGCCCGATGTATGACGCAAAATCGAAGACCTGTTTGCTACTGTCCGTTCGGTTTCTCGGGAAATCCTAGAAGAAGTTGCCGTCCAGGTTAGCAGATGCCAAGATTACCCATGTTTATTTGGAATAACTTCATTTACACTCTTCAATTTGAAAGAAGTCGTTTTCTTTTCATTAATTCCCTCTAGGTTAGATGTGTGTTGTATGCGTAATTAAATTATTGCAATTCATTTTTGCCAAACATTTTAAGGCTACGTTATTTCAAACGATGAGAATTTATGGTTACGAGAAGTCAAACCATTAACGTATGTGTGTCCACCTGCAAACGCTTTTTGTTCAAATGTCAAAACCCGAAGCTCTGAATCGTAATTCACAATCATTTCCAAAGCGAAACGTCTTGGAAGCTATTATCGATTGTAGAGCCCTTCCTAAGGGTAGCTATAACGCGATGACTGACTATACTTTACTTAGCATGCGTATGATTAAAAGTGACAGGATTCACTAAAATTTTGAGATATATCATTAACAGATAGTTTAATAGGTGACTTTTCTACGCGTGATTTCTCGCATATGTCTAATTGCTATACTTTCGTGGGATTATTTGTTAAATTGCCGGATTTTTGAAATTCAGATAATAAGTTTGATAATTATTTTTTGCCATTTCGAACAACAGTACGAATGAATATGCACATTTGTGCGACACTGCACTTGCCTTTCAAGCAACGTATAAGTAACTCAGTGAATAACATTAACACTGAGTAACACTGATTAACATTTTTCATAAGCTTTATTGAAGTATTGCTAATTCTCCGCAGAAACCGGTCTACCCGAGCCTGAATGCTCTTCGGACATTGAATGTACTGATTCCCAAGTGTGCTATAATCAAGCCTGTCAAGACCCCTGTTCTTTGGCCAGCCCGTGCCCTGACGGGGCTGAATGCACCACCGTTAACCACAGACCCACATGTCGCTGTCCTCATGGTTCTATAGATAATCTTGATCCGTCACAGTGCAACTATCAGCACTTAGACAACGGCAGTAAGGAAACCCCTTCTTTCTTCTGTATTTATACCTCTACTTTAAAAAAATGCAATTTTCTCATCTTCAGCACTGTTTTCAGTGCGCTTTTTCTTTTTTTCCGAACATTTGACACATTACTTATGAAATATAAATAGCTTAGAACTAAAGTAAGCCCTTGTCACTGCTATTGCACAATAATGATCAACCATTGTCTAATAAGGAAATCTTATCCAAACCTTATGGCTCAAAAAAAAGTAAGGTAAATAACTTGTTGCAAGACTAATTTCTCATGGTTCCTATTTCATATTTTTCCCGAGCATGAGAAATGCATATCACTATTTAATTGTACGAAATACAGTATCTTGCCACATTTTCTCAGTATTTTTTTCAATAAACAGGAAGATTTTAATATCTTTCACATCCAAAAATAAATATTTTTCATATACATCGAAAATATTCAAATCTTTTTCTTCTTTCATTATTTGAGGTTTCTTTGGATGGTTCATTTCCTAAAATCAAGGAGACAAAATTTGTGTTGCTACGTATCTTATGTCTTCTCTTTTGTGTCTGTTCGAAGTCTCTCTTCTGATTTGCTTATTGCTTCGTTTGTATTAGTAGCATTTATATACATTTTACATTAAGTTTAATTAACATTAGTATCTTGGTTTCTAAGTACATCGTTTTGTTTACTCATATTAACTTCTGTGATTGATAACGTGAATATATCTCTGTTGGTATTTTACTATCCACTGAACAACTGAAATACTTACCTACTAACTTTCTCATTAATCTGTCAGTAGTGCTTGCAAGCAGTAGGCAAACCTGTCTAGATGCTTGCTGATACTAAGAGCGGTGTACTAACTTACGTTACCTCAACCTAACCTCCAGCCATCGCGTGTGAAGCGGACAAGGGCTGTCCCTCCACCCAAGCTTGCTTGGACAACAGGTGCCGATATCCTTGCGAGGATAAGCCTTGTGGTGAGAACGCAGAATGCGTCAATAGCGAACATTCTGCTCAATGTCGTTGCAGAAACGGTTTCACAGGCGATGCGCTTCGTGGATGTACGCCTGGTGAGTGAGTTCTTAGAAGCGCAGATAGATCAGCATTACATCTGGGACACTACTGATCATTGCCTCATGTTTCCCGAGAACTCAGTCTTCCATTTGGAGCATATTTTATTTTATTTATACTTTTTGCCTTCCTATTTGTTGCAATTATTTTGTATATCGTATGAATTTCTTTTTTTCACAGTATCTATCCCAAGTAAGTTCACAAATAGTTCAATTTGTGTGTTGTTCGTAATATTCGTTTTGTTGTATCATGAAATATAAGTCCAAGTTTGAGATCGTAATTAGTACGGCATGAATTTTTTTGTGAGCAACCCAATTAGTTCTTCGCGATTTTCTGTCATTTCTGGGATGATTTAACTGATATCTTTCATTTTTCATTTTTTGTCGTGCTGGGCTAACCAGTCATAAATATGTTCGCTTGTTACCCACTTGAAACAGTCGGCTGTTACGGTGCGAAAGACTGTTCTGACGACGAAGAATGCTACAGCGGGCAGTGTCTGAACCCTTGCCGAGATTCTTCCAATCCCTGTCCGACATCCGCTCTTTGCCAACCCATCAATCACTCAGCCTCATGCCTATGCCCTCCTGGAACGACCGGTTTTCCTTTTATTGGATGTTCATTAACGCTCATTTGTAAGACTGACGCTCAGTGCGCGACCAATGAATTTTGTCTGCAAAACAAATGCACAAATCCTTGCTCAAATAAGTTATGTGCTCATGGAGCTGAATGTCATGTTCTCTTGAAACAACCCATATGTCAGTGCCAGCTTGGCTTCACCGGTGACCCGGAGAAAGGGTGTTCTAAATTGGAATGCACTCGTAATGAAGAGTGCAGCAAAATGGAGATCTGTTCATCCGGAGTGTGTCATCACGCTTGTGGGAGATGTGGTACTGGGGCTGAATGTGTGATGAAGAACAGCACATTTGAATGCGTGTGCCCTTTAGGCACTCAAGGAGATCCCATACTCTCATGTCATGCAAGTAAGAAATTTTACTTGAACACAGTTAATTAAATGCATACAACATTAATGCATCGTGAGAAATTCTTTGAAATTTTATAATTTATAAAACCCCTAGATCACACAAGTATCATTTCTCTCTAACTCGACTGATCACTTCCTCAGTCTTTGGATTCTGCTCGTCGGATGTTGAGTGCAAACTGGAACAAGCCTGTGTATCAGGACAGTGTCGTAGCCCTTGCTCAACTATCCCCCCTCCTTGTGGCATATCTGCTCAATGCACTGTCATAAACCATCGATCAATCTGTCAATGTCGAGATGGCTGGGAGGGGGACCCTAGAAGACGGTGTACGCAAGGTAAATTTGAATTCGATACATCTCCCTTGCATCCGCTGTGAGTGACACGCCCCTTACTGCGCTTTGTGCACTTCTTTGTCACCCACTTCCCTTGCTATCGTATTTTTCTGATGTCTTCGATGTGCTCGGCTATTGTGCTTTGAGAGACATGTGTTACTTCCAGGGCAATTCTTCTTGTAAATCTTTGCACCCGAAAGTTTGCATTCCCCACTGTTTTCAGTCTTCGACTGGAATCGCGTTCTCAAGTGCTTTAGCATCGAGGACCCTCCAAGCATAGCATGAATCTACTTCTCAATGCCGAGTTTTACAGCCTGCATGCGGATGATTTTCAGTTTTAGGAAGCAAAAGTATTAAATTCTTTTAACCAGAATGAACTAGGATGATGTAAGATCTTGCTGCCTGTTTTTCGTCAAGATTTATCGTGTATACAACGCTCATGAAACAGTAACTTGATTTGAAATAGCGTTGTTTAAGTAGAATTGTACAATTTGCAATCTTCTATGGTTTGGAGTACTTTACAGGAAAGCACCCTTTGAATGTAAAAGAAAATACAAGCATGCCAAATAGAAAGAAAGACCACACGTATGAGCCCGTAGTACCGCTAATGGTAACCTACTGAAAATAAGTTACTTTAGAAATGAACACCAAATAAGTTGAATCATAAAATGAAAAGTAAATTGTCATTTTTAATATTCCGGTTAAACTTCATCATTTCTTTGAATAATCGGATTTAGTTACAATATAAGTGATTGATACATACTGTAACTCCATTAAATCTAATATTTTGATAACATAATCGGACGAAATCATTCCTAGTGTTTTTCTAAAAAGTGTGTGAGAAGCCTATTACCATTGTAATACTGAGCCACTCATTTCGAAATCGTGAACAAGTTTTACAAAAGTGCTTTCAGGTTGATTACATTGAATATTGGATTATATATATCTACTTCTTCATTGCACCATGAATGTAATCGTAATACAGTGCACAAGAATACTTTAAATTTTTGGACAAATTAGAGCCTTCGTATTCAATCGGAGCCAATTTCAGAGAACCATTTTTACAGTCAAGCAGCTTGCTAAAATAAAATAAAATAAACCACCTCAGTTCTTTTCACAAACCAAACAGACCTAGTTGTAATTTCCTATTTATTCGAGCATGTACAAGAATATTCGTGTTTTATTTAAATAAGCATGCAGTGTTGTTTTCGGGCGACAATTTCTAGTGCAACCCTTGACGGCATGCCAATGATTTTCTAATATGTCTTGAGACCAACGATTTCTTGCATTTCTGTACACCGCACTGCGCTGATCTTCTATGGTGAGTTTCCTATTGCATTTTATTTTGAATGCTTATTTGTGTCTCGGAGTACAAACTTTCAGATCGTTGCCTTGCACTCCACGGCAATTTCTTTTTTTATTTTATTTTCCATTGTGCTTTGTGGATACTTCTTCACCTGTCGCTATTATATACTTGCATAATTTATATGCTTGATTAACTTATTATTGTGTTCGCACGCAGTGCAAACTCCTATAGGAGTATGCGGTCGGCACGACGACTGCGCTAGCGATAGAGAGTGCGAACGCTCGAGCGGCCAGTGTGTGGACCCGTGCCAAGACAACCGCTGCGCAGCGTCGGCCATCTGCTTCACCGTGAACCATCAGCCTGTGTGCAACTGCCCTGAAGGTTATTCTGGTAACCCTCTTTTGGAGTGCTTCATTGGTGAGTAGAATGCCATGTCCTTCTCTTCTCTTTCAAACTTGCCAATGTGCTTTGTAGAAGGTGAATAACGATTTAAAATACTCATATTTCTTCCACCCGAGTCTGATAAACCTATGGCTTCTAAGGAGATGATCGGGATATATTTTCAACCCTCGGCACGAAATTCAAAAGATTTTCTATCGCTTCCGTCCCCGCAGTGAATGCTCAGAAGAAGATTGGTTATCATTGTATTTTCGGGACTTGGCATTTTGTACGATACCGCCAAGATATATAAAGCTTCTGATGTTTCAAGCGTGTTACCTTGTACGTGGACACTGTACACTCAGCACTCGGCAACATTACTCCGAGATACCTGTTGCAGATTTAGTAGCACTGTCTGAAAACTTTTTTTCATTTATTTTAAGTGCAAGATAGACTTTTTCCATTTTCCCATATTCTTTCCTGGAAGGTGATCAACGCGTTGCTTTAGTATTCATTTTAACTTAAACTCAATCGCTTCTGCTCTCAAACGGTCTTCTCTTCAGCTTTATTGGTGTGAGTTCATTTTCATTGACCTGAAAGATGCTTCCAGCTGCATGTATTTCGATACTTGAAGTCGAAATTATTATTATCACCCATTCACTGTTATAGTATGTAACAACACAGCAATAAGAATTATAGTAGTACTGCTAATAATAAAAATGAACATAATCATAGATTTCATAATAACGATAGTAATTATAGTAATATACTCGAACATAGCAATAGTAACAATAATATCAATACATGTATCTAAAGTCGTCCTATATCCAATTCGTATTAAAAAATGATAGGATTTATCGTTTCTCAAGCTGTCTATGATCAAGAGCGCGGTATTAAATTTATTTTTTATTTTTTATTGTGTTTGCTTATCTGTGAACATCCTCGAAAATTCTGTCCAATAATATATAATTGGTGACTTCTTTTGCTAAAAACAAAACCTCGAAGAAGCTTCTCATACATTTTTTTTCTTTCCCTGTCACCTAAATCTTTTTGCAGAAATCTTTAAATGCATGTTTTCTTAATTGTCGAATATGATGATGCTGAATACGCTCTAATCAGCATCACATGATCTCGCAAAACTTTTTCAATTCATTAAATGCTTACAGAAAGTTTAAATGCGTATTCAACATATGCTAAAGATCTAAAACATAACCAGGATGCATGTACCTTGTTCCACACTTTTCACGGCTTAAGTTTGATTTAAGTTCTGCACCGGCGACTGAGTGCAATAAATACCTCATGCAAGTCATGAACCCATCCACAAATATTGTTTCGTCTACTTTGAATTTAGCCTGCATTTCTTCCGATTTTATGAGTGAAATAGCAGTGCAATTGATTAGTTAAGACAAATTTTCTTGATTACCTTTCCATTATAATTATTTCGTGTGTTACTGAATAATTATGATTTCCTTTAAATTGTTTTTCACTTTTAGGAAAAATCTTAACACAACAGCAGCTCGTGCACTCTTCTTCCTTCTTGATTTTATACCCATAGTTTTGGTTTGTATTCATATAGAAAACACATGATTCACAGTAAAAACTGCTTCCGAATTTTGGTATCAATTCTTTTTGGACCACTTCGTGGGAAGTGGCTCAACTATTCCATTAATTAACAAAAGTTAACTAGACTTTAAATCTTAGCTACTAACTTTTTAAAGATGAAAGAACTTTTAGAATTTAAATTCCTATGCATATTAGTTCTTTACTGAAAGACAGGCAGTAACTTCTTTATACTTAACCCTTATACTTAACTTCTTTATCTGCTTCCAACATTTTCGGTGTTACTTACGCTTCCCATGATTTGGTGGACTGTAGCTGGCTGTACCAGAGACGAATCCTGTAGTGCCACTGGCAGCTGTAGTAAGGGCAGATGTGTGCCCTCGTGTTCTCTACTGCACTGTCCTCCAAACGCGGAGTGTCACACGTCTCAGCCTCACAAGCCCCAATGTCGGTGTAAACCAGGATTCTCAGGATCTGATTGCTTTCCTAGTAAGCTTTCACTCATCGCATGCCTTTCCTCCCCTATGAAATATATTTATCGGCTGCTTCTTGATTACTTTGATTGTTTTTTTTTTACTTGCATACTCGTGATTATGGAATTAGCGGCTCTCATTAGTGTGCTTTGAATAATCGGTATCTGTTATTAAGCTTTATCTATGAGCTTTTCTATTTCAAATGTTTAATCAGATATATATATGCTTCACATTTACATGCGTCTACGCTGCTCGTAATAAAAGTCTAATGAACGATGTGTGGTGACAGCGGTTGGGTGCAAAGACAACAGCCAATGCCCAGCAGACGAAGCCTGCATCAACGACCAGTGCCGAGACCCATGTGCCTGTGGAGTTAACGCCCAGTGCGAGGTGCACCAACACCGAGCCATGTGCAAGTGCCCTGCAGGCTATAGGGGCGATCCTCTCGTCTTTTGCCAAATGCCGCAGAATCCTTGCGAGATCAGCCCTTGTGGGGAAGGCGCTCTGTGTGAACTCGATGAGGGAAATCCTATTTGCTCCTGCCCAAAAGGAATGACTGGAAACCCATTCAATAAATGCAGTACGTATGAGTACTTTGATCAGCCATTTACGTTAGTGAATATGCATTTTCGTATTGGTCTTCTTTGATTTATACTCCTAATTAATTTTACATATTTTTTTGCTGATCCAACAATCATCTTCTTCCAGTACCTCAAGGAGACGAATGTAGTGACGATCAATGTGGACCCAATTCTGGCTGTCGAATAATTGCTGGCGCTGTCCAGTGTTTCTGCCTCCCTGAATTTGTTGGGAATCCCCCGTATGAACATTGCAAGCTCCCCTCAAACCCGTGTGAGCCTTCACCTTGTGGACCTAACACCGACTGCAATATCATCAACGGCTACCACAGATGTACATGCAAAGCTGGTTTTGTTGGCAGTCCGAACACCATTCGAGGCTGTGATAAACCAGTCAACCCATGCGTCCCCAACCCTTGTGGACCTGGAGCGCTGTGTGATCCTAGTGTCTTGAATTCCTGCTACTGCAGGCCAGGACTAGTTGGAGACCCATTCTCTGGCTGCATTGGTGAGTGTACCTTCCTACTTTGAATAATTTTTGTTGTGAAAAAGTGTTTTGGATAGGGTAATGAAAAACGATTTTTTTTCAACACGCATGTCATCTACTTTTATTTTTTTTCAGAACCCGAACCAGAATGCCATCCAGGAGCTTGTGGTATAAATGCAGAGTGCTTCAAAGTTGACCGGGAGCTAAGCTGTCGATGTCGTTCAGGATATGAAGGAGATCCGTACACGATGTGTCGTGCAGGACCTGAGAGTTCATGCGATCCAAGCCCATGCGGAAGCAATTCAGTCTGTTCGGTTGGCAATAACAACTCCCCAGTGTGTGCTTGTCAACCTGGCTTCTTCGGCGATCCTCTTAAACCCGAGGGCTGCAAGCCCGAGTGTAATGACGACAACGATTGTGCGTACGACAAAAGCTGCATCAACACTCGTTGCAGGGATCCGTGTCCGGGTGCATGTGGCCTTAGCGCTCATTGCGATGTGATTAGCCATAGACCTCAGTGTACCTGCCCTGCTGGATACACTGGAGATCCCTACTCTGAATGCACTGTGATTGTTTTGGACATTCCAAGGGATAGAGTAACAACAGAAGCTCCGTCACGCAATCCTTGTTCGCCATCGCCGTGTGCCTATAATGCCCAGTGCTCAATCGAGTACAATATTGCCAAATGCACTTGCCCACCGAGCTATCAAGGTGACCCTTACTCCCAGTGTCGGCCGCAATGTTTGGTAAACAATGAATGTGACGATGACAAAGCTTGCTCGAATCAACGATGCATTGATCCGTGCGCCAGGCTGTGTGGAGTCAATGCTAAATGTGAAGTCAAGAATCACATTGCAGTTTGTTACTGCCCTGATGACCTGATTGGAGATCCCATGATCCAGTGTTCCGTCGGTGAGTATTCATAGTACTTGAACACAGCGTTAACAAATTTCAAAGTTTCAATAGAAACGGTCAAAATCATCTTATAGTTTTCCAATTTGCCTCATTATCTACGTGTCCTGTTCCTATGTTTAGATTTTTTCTTTTTTTATAGGACCGGCGTTTGAACCTACTCCAGAACCCGATCCTTGTCTTCCAAACCCTTGCGGACCCAACGGTATTTGTACTGCCAGTGTGGCTGGCAGTTTTGTGTGTTCATGTGCCCCTGGTTACTTGGGAACACCTTGCCGACCAGAATGTATATTACCCACCGACTGCCCTATGAACGAAGACTGCCGCAACCAAAAGTGCGTGGATCCTTGTCCAGGAACTTGTGGTCTCGACGCCATTTGCTCTGTAATTGGACACGCTCCCATATGCCGATGTCGCGATGGCTTCACTGGCGATCCATTCAGTAGATGTTACGTCGAAGGTTAGTTGCTTGTATAGCTAAATGTTTAAAAGAAACTTTGTTGGTTCATTATTATAAAATTTATCACAGCTAAAAAGCCTTTTCTTTTTGTCTGCCATACTTTTCATAGAGCTCTTGACATATCATCTCACTTGTGTATTAACGAGTCAATGCATGCTTTTCAGTTTTGCCTCCTGTGACAAAAGATGATCCGTGCAATCCCAGCCCATGCGGTCCAAATTCGGAATGTCGAGTGGAGAGTGGACGACCAGTGTGTACGTGTCTGCCTAACTTCTACGGGGGACCTCCCAACTGCCATCCTGAGTGCGTCGTTAACTCACAGTGCTCATCTTCGCTAGCGTGCATAAACAGAAAATGTCAGAACCCTTGTGTTGGAGCTTGTGGTGATCGCGCTCAGTGCACAGTCCAGAACCACAAAGCAATTTGCACTTGTCCTCCATACCTCACTGGAGATGCCTACTCGCGTTGTGTCGAGAGTGAGTACAAGTTTCATGTTTTTATTCTAAAAGTATTTGTTATGACTCTGTTTTCTCATAAAACTTTTGCATTTTCTAAATAAAAAGCATTGTTCTGTTTTGCATCTCATTTTTTGAGACATGCGTTGTAAATTTATGGTGTTAATTTGGTACTATGATCAATCCATTCCTTCTTCTCTCTCGTTGAATTGGTATCTAAATTTTAGGTTCATCATGAATTCTTCTTAAGGGTGTAAATCATTTTCAAATATAAATAGCATGTGCTTGCCCTCAAACTCAAGATCGTTGTCTCTCATTTTAGTTCCTGTGACTCGTCCTCCTATCGCTCACCCTGAACCTGATCCGTGTCGTGGGAACCCGTGTGGGCCAAATTCAAGATGCCAAGCTTATGGAACTGAGCGCGTTTGCTCATGCTTACCTGGATACATAGGAACGCCTCCTCAATGTCGTCCGGAATGCGTACGACCAGAAGAATGTTCTCCTATTAAAGCTTGTCTTACCAACAAATGTGTCGACCCTTGCCCAGGCATTTGTGGAGTGAATGCCGAATGTTTTGTTGTGTCTCATAACCCTATCTGTAGCTGCATTCACGGATACACTGGTGATCCCTTCGTGCGTTGCACTGAAATTCCTCCCATCGCTGTCACTCCAAAACCGACGACTCCAGCTCCTCCTGTCCCTATTTTCACACAACCTACAACATTGTCACCAATTGGGGAACATAAGGAAATAACCGACGAAACTATAACACCTGGCAGGATATCAACGACAACAGCAGGCCCAATCGCTGTGATACCGTCCTTGGAAGAACCTAGGCCTTATGATCCATGTGACCCATCACCATGTGCTGCTAATGCTGCCTGTACAGTTGGTTACGATGGCAAACCTGTGTGTGAATGTAAAGAAGGATACTTTGGCAACCCATTCGTCATCTGTGGTCCGCACTGCGTAATCGACAGCGACTGCGACAGAGGTTTCGCTTGCATTCAAAGAAAATGTAAAGATCCCTGTCCAGGAGCTTGTGGGTCTAATGCAGTTTGTACCGTGGCTGGACATCGACCCAAATGCTCGTGTATACCAGGATTCTCCGGTGATCCATACGTGGAATGCCACATTCCACCTTTATCAAAAACAACAAGTGAGCAAAAAATTAATTACAAATTCAAGATGATGTTGAACCGTACCATTCATTAAGGTTTTGATCAAAAATATGCTTTTAATAAATAAAAATTGTATAAAACATTATTTTACCGAACTCTTTTACTTAGCATACAAATTTTATACCCTTCGAAAATGTAATGAAGAAAATCACTACTTTAATCGTAGTGCCCATTGTAATAAGAGTATTGTTAATAATAGGATCATTCATAGCCTATTTAGGTGCTCACGCATAATACCATTTATTCCAGCTCCTAGACCACTGCAGCCAATCACAGAAATTCCTCGACCTTGCGAGCCGAATCCTTGTGGTGCAAATGCAGAATGTATTCCTGTGGGCACAGGCCAGTGCCAATGCATCAAGGGTTACTTTGGCAACCCTTACGACGTGTGCCAGCCAGAGTGCGTCGTCGATTCGCAATGTCCTTACAACCGGGAGTGCAGAAACGAAAAATGTGTGGATCCTTGCCCTGGCACTTGCGGTTTGAAAGCCGTGTGTCAAGTGGTGACGCATAAGCCTATGTGCACCTGTACGAGAGGGTACACAGGCGATCCATACAGGGAATGTCGCGTTCAGCCCAGTAAGAATATGATCAAATGACAATATATCACTCACGAAATATTTTTTCTCACCTGCAATCCATGTTCTCATGTTTCTTCAGATCTTTCTCTAAATTCACCGCATTTATACCGCTGGCATGTTGTAAAAATCACAATTTCGCTGTTCATGCATTTAAAAATTTGAACTACCTTCTTATGTTCAATATTATACTGTTCAGTTTGTTTTTAAAGAAAAAAATTGCATTGTTTTGAAGCACTGCATTTTTGTTTTCTTATCTTAATATTGCATGATTGTTATTCCTCAAGTTACAACGGAAAGACCCGTGGATCCTTGCAACCCTTCGCCTTGTGGGCCCAACTCTCACTGTCGAGTGTCGTACAACGGCGGGCATGACTGCACGTGTCTACCTGATTACTTTGGCAGTCCACCAGACTGCCGTCCTGAATGCGTCGTATCAAAAGATTGTCCAAATGACAAAGCTTGCATCAAGCAGAAGTGTAGAGACCCTTGTCCTGGTGTCTGTGGAGTTGAAGCGCTCTGCGAAGTCCGTGATCATAATCCCATCTGCTTCTGCCCAAAGCATTTAACTGGAGATCCATTCACGCGATGCGTTCCGTTTAAAGATCGTGAGTAGATTTTTATGTTGGTTGGATATTGCTCTAAAATTTGTCTATTGATACCAACACTGTGCATACTCAACCACTTTAACATATGCACATTTAATGCTTTTGTTTTTAGCTGAAATTTGTTTTTACTTGTCTCTATAACTACATAAACACCGATTGTTACTATTATTTCTGAATCTTCAGTTCTGCTAACAATAACAACTTACCACGATCCTGCTGTTGATCTCTCATTTCGGTTAATCTTCAAACTTATTATTACAATATTAACGTGAGTGTAATTTACTAACATTACAGCAGTGATCTCGAGCACTTCTCGGCCTCCCATTGCCGTGATACCGTCACAACCGCCTGAAATTACAACGAGCTCTACAAGTGTTCCAGTAACTCGGGAGCCCACTGATCCATGCGAAAATAACCCGTGCGGAGAGAGGGCTCAGTGCGTGCCTGACGGAAGTTACTTCGAGTGTATTTGTCCAGAGGGGATGTATGGCAACCCTTACTCGAAGTGTAAACCCGATTGCGTCGTAGACACAGACTGCCCAAGGGACAGGGCGTGCGAGAACGAGCGATGCGTGGACCCGTGCGCAGAGGCTTGCGGGTCCGGTGCTAGCTGCTCGGCCATCATGCACAAGCCTGTATGCACGTGCTTCTTTGGACTGTCGGGCGACCCTTATGTCGCCTGCAATCCTATAACAACCACTAGTGAGCTCTTTCTTTGTATGAATTTGCATGACCTCTTCCAGTTCTCTATTTATCAGTTTCATTTGCATATACACTTTATCCAATTTAAATTTAGATGAAGTACTGTTAAGTTGGCTCAAATCGGTTTAACGGGTGGAATTTAGTTTTGTTTGCCATTGTGTAATGGATGGTGTAATCGATTTTTTTCAAATTTTTAACTTTAACATAATATTTTTAGGGTTACCCGAAGGAAGATTACGTTGGAGGTTTTAATGTAATGAAATTTACTCGTATATCTGTTTCCACTAATGACCATATAATTGTATATTAATAGTATTGTGTTAACGTTTTCCGAATTAATCTCTAATACGAATTCATTTCTTTATATGTCGGTGAATTCATACAACCTCTCTTAGCTTCCAAAGGTCTGTACTAACATACCTACTCTTCCTATAGCTGCGCCACCAACTTCGGAGACTAGGCCGCCGGAGTCTGATCCGAGCGTGGAGCCGCAAACTAAGTTCTGCACAAGGGATTCTTGCGGTGTGAACGCTATGTGTGAGGATCATAGTGGAGAAGTGGTTTGCGTATGCCCTCCTACATATCCTGAAGGAGATCCTAAAGAAGCATGTAATCCTCAATGTCGCTCCAATGACGACTGCAGTCGAGTGGAAAGTTGCCTGAACGGCGCTTGCATAGATCCTTGTGCTGGAACTTGCGGTTTAGCAGCGCGATGTACTGTGCAAAACCACAAAGCGTTGTGTGACTGTCCACAAGGCTTGACCGGCAATCCATACCGTCAATGTCTTCCAATAACTGGTATGCATGAGTACTGACATACTTATAATTATAACTATGTGTTCTTTTCAAACTAGCCCGTAAGATTCTGACAGTATCTTTGTCGTATTAATGAAATTTAAAGTTATTTTTGGGACTAATTTTCTTGTGAATAATCTTGTTACAAACATTCTAGACATATTACTAATCACCCGATAACACTTCCTTGTAGCTACACCAGATGAAAAAGATGATGAACCTTGCTCAATGGATGAGTGTGGCCCACACGCTACGTGTCAAGAGGAAAATTCAAAATCCGTTTGCAAATGCATGTCTGGGTTTATTGGTTCTCCGCCGAACTGTAAACCCGAGTGTCTTAACAACGAGGACTGTTCCCAAAATACAGCTTGCATTAACCACCTGTGCTCCGACCCATGTCCTAACGCGTGTGGTCTCGGTGCGCAGTGCAAGCCTGTGCACAGTTCTCCTCAATGTACTTGCCCTCCTGGACTTACAGGCAACCCCCTCGTTGCCTGTGCCAACATTACCTGTAAGCAATTTACACTTAACCCCTAATAATATCTGTGGTCATGTTTCGGGATACTGATTATAACATCTAGAATACGTTATCAAACTATATAAATTTAGCCTTGATGAGTGCAAAAACAAGGGGATATGGTTCAATTGGATTTCTTAACACAAACTTGTATTTCAATTATTTTTTTTCTCGGATGTATGTTCATTTGTGTTGAATTTACCAATAATTATTCATGCGTGTAATTCTTAGGAAAAACATTCAATGTTTAATTGATATTAAAAGGCATCACTACTTTTGGAAATTTAATTTCAAGAATGAAGCTTTCAACTTGGTACGATTACTAAGGAACTCTTTCCAACTACTCGTTTTCTTTTAACTATGCATTGAGCAGTGTCATTTGTTCGTGTCTTCAATCGGATATACTGTTTATAAACTTTCATAAAAGCTACGTAATTTATACTGGGCGCATAATTTGTACGAATGAGTTGTGAAAATTTCCTTCAGCTTTACAAAAATTGCAGAATATAGTGTATTACGAAACAGCCCTCAAGTCCTCGTTCGCCTGCCGCTTGTCGACAGTTTTGTTGAAGTAAGTTTGGTACTAAAATGGCATATAGTTTTGATACTGTTATCAACGGGACCAATAATTTAGGTTCAGAGTTTTATCTTTAACTCTTATTTGACGAATGTTTTCAATTTTTTGTATCCATAATGTGAGAACTCTGGTCAACCCGGCTGGTAAGTTGGAGTAGCGGCCGCTCGCGTTCAATAACTATTATCGTTTCCTCTAATAGGGCGCGCTATCGCAAATACAACTTCATTTTGTAGTCTTCAGATTGCATTGTATATTGAGAATCAGTTCTTAAACTGAAAAAAGATTAGTTATAATAGTTGTCTGCAATTGTGAAAGTCAAATTTTTTACATTGACTAAAGAATGATACTTGCGCAACGCTTTGTATCGTCCATTGTTTACTAGCAGCTTTAGAACTAATTTTTACTGCTGAGTAAAACGATTTGAGTGTACATTACTATTGCATACTTTCACTTCACTCAAGTACGACGAAATAAAATAATTGGTAACCTCCTTTTAATGAACCTATTTTTCATTGAACAACTATCCAAATAAGGTAAGAAACAGTGAGCCGTGTGTAATAGTGTATGAGCCTACACAGTCATATTGGTTTTGACGTACTATTCTCCCCGTAATACTACGTTATAAGTTCCCGGTAGTTATTAGTTTAACTCGTTGCTTATTTTGTGTTCGCAGCGCCTGTTATGGAACGTCCATGCCAGTGCGGGCCCAATGCTGAGTGCGAAACTCTGAACGGCCACACGAAGTGCACCTGCTATCCTGGGTATTTCGGCAACCCTTACACCGGCTGTAGACCTGAATGCGTCATAGATCCTGACTGCCCTAAATATCTTGCTTGCAGAAATAACAAATGTAAAGATCCTTGCCCGGGATACTGCGGTATCTCAGCTCAGTGCGACGTCATCAACCACACTCCGATGTGCACTTGCCCTGAGGGCTTCACTGGTGATCCTCTGGACCGCTGTGTTCAAGGTCAGCAAATACCAAACTTCCATCTGTTTTATGTTTCAAGAGTTGAGCTCTAAAAAGTTTATGTAGAATGTATTTACGTTGTCAGTGAGAATACTAAGTATTCGTTGTTTAAGGTCATTCAACATCTTTCGTTTTGATATTCACACAGCCGAGCTATCACCGCCCGCAAAGGTTGATCCCTGCACTCCTAACCCGTGTGGAGTGTACACGGCATGCCAAGTGAGTGGCCTCAAACCAGTGTGCTCGTGCATGGCTGGTTACTTAGGCTCTCCGGAAGCTGGATGTCAGCCAGGATGCGTTGACAACTCTGAGTGTCCCCCTCATGAAGCGTGCATCAACCGTCAGTGCGCCGACCCTTGCGAAGGTTCCTGTGCTCCATTTGCTGAATGCAAAGTCAACAAGCACCATCCGCTGTGCAGTTGTCCACCAGGCTACTCCGGCGACCCCTTTTCTGGCTGTATTCCCATTCCAGGTACAGTGTAATGGCTCTGTGTTGGTACATTTGTATGTGCAATTCTTTACATTTACCCGTACAATTCTTTTCCTGCCCAACGACTGGGATTTACCGACATTGAATAAACTTGAAACCTGAAAGTCTTCTCTTTCAATTTAATTACACTTTAGGTATACAGTACCAAATCTTTACACAACCTACAACATCTTCAAGTAGCTATTACCTTCGAACAGCAGAAATGGTGCTCAAAATGAGCTTTGGGGCAGATATGCTCTAACTTATACCTCATATTCCAAAGAAGGGTACCTTAATGAGCAATTTCCAAAAGAAAGTTCTGCATCTATTACCGTATCGTGTGTAATTGGTTTGTACTTTATAGTTTCCTCTCGCTCATTAAATTATTTAAAAAAGTCGTACTCTATATTTTGATAAACCTTAACGTAATCCTCGTTATATTATGTGCAACATAGTTCCAACTTTAATTCGAAAGGTACAATGCTAAACCTGTTCTTTAAGTGGAAAATTTTAATTGACTGTATGTTTATTTGAAAGAGTTAATTATGTGCATAGTTTATTTCACAGATTAGGAACTATAATATTCCCTGGTAGATTTTTGACAACCTGATGAAATACATTGCAGCATTAAAAAAATGACCGATATACAGGACTGCTTCTTCTAGTCGCAATCGAGAAAGCTCTGCAGTAAGACGACCCTGGTCGCCGTAATCTCGAAACATAGGCGATGAAGTTAGGCACAATTCTCCTGTTGCAATCCATGTACGAGTATATTTTAATGAGTACATATGTAACATTGCTGGACATACAGACAAAAGTGGTTTTATCGAAACTTACCTACCCATTGAAGTCAACAAAGCACTTATCGCTACCGAGGAAATGACTTGTATATTTTTATACAAAATTTATACCAGCTGCCGTAAATATAATAATTATTAAACGTTCGGGTCAATTTGTTCCTACCAACATGATTGCTTCTGCGTCCCACTTGGTTGTTCTATTCTGTGACAGCGAAAGCTTTTGTTGGAAACATTTCTGTTAGTATGCTATGAAGTTGTCTGTTGTAGTTCTTCTATTTTTGTTTATAATATCCTTACTGTACTTCAATCGCTCGACTGCATCGTCAGCTATCTCAGCAAAATTAACTGTCCTCTGACGTCGTCGTACTCCTCGTTACTCATTTCCTCCGGTCAATACTGTATCTAAATTTCAGAGAAATATTTCGTTCAATCAGCTTCACTAGAAAACAATGAATTTGAAAGGCCTTTGTATTTGCCCAAGTTATTCGTACTTCAGCAGAACGACTGTTAATTTTTAAACTTGTACTCTATTTATTATTACAGTTGCTGATCTTGACCCGTGCAATCCGGATCCGTGCGGAATAAATGCTCTTTGTCACGTGATTGGAGCAACCGATTACGACTGCAAGTGCCCGCCTGATTACTTCGGTAACCCGTTCGTTGAGTGTGGGCCTGAGTGCACGGTGAACTCGGATTGTCCCCGGTACCTGCAATGCATCAACCTTCGATGTGAAGACCCCTGCCCCGGCGCTTGTGGTTTCAATGCATTATGTGAGACTGTGAATCATCATCCAATGTGCGACTGTCCAAGAGGACTCGAAGGAGATCCCAAAGTTGCGTGCCGTAAACGTGAGTACCAAAATATTTCTTGCACTGAGCCAGTATCTTGAGTTCGAATCTTGCTCGTTTTTGTTTTGGGATAATTATTACCAGTGATTGATTAAGCCTGTTAAATGTGTCATGTTCATGTTTTCGTGCACTTGATAAATGAGATATGTTTCGTGTCTTGCTATAAGCATGATATATTTGCTATGACTTTGATTATTATTTGTTATGATGTGTTATGTTTCATGCAATGCATGTCTTGTTTTTGTGTCTTGCTATTTGCATGATATGTTCATTATGTTTCAAATATTATTTATTTTGTGAATTATTATGCATTGCATGTGAATGTGCATGCACCACACAGTTGACCAATTGCATCGTGACTCTGACAGATCTGCATGTGTTTTGTTAACTAACTTTCTTGCATGCTTGTTCATAACAGTTTTTCACTCACAATTATTATACTTTTCACTGTTTAGCATACATCCCTAGCCCAACCCTGATTCCTAACGTAGTGTTTATATGCATTTTTATTAATAAAGGTAATAATATTGGCTTGGGCGTTCAAAAGGCGTATTGATAACAAATAAGTATAACCCTATTTTAATACCTTAAACATGTATAACCTTAACACGGAAACTGAAGTTAGAATGCCGTTATTTTAACTCGGAGGATACAGCAAAACAGTTGTTTTTTGTTAGGTCTTAAAATTTTCTGGTCTCCGGTTATATGGACACCGATAAATGGCTCTTATTCTACGAATCCACCTTACTGCAAGCCAAAGCTGTTAATTATTTATTTTTGTTTCTCTACTTAACATGACACGAAGAAAACCTCTATGGCAGAAAAAATTCGTTTTCTTGGTCTTCTATTTCATAGCAGCAAACTGTATTTTAGACCTGTGCCGCCGTTGCTGTTGTTCGGGTGACTCTCTGGGATTACCTCTTTTGAAGCTTAATGCTTCTGATAAGCTTCTGTTGAGTATTGCTGGTGTACGTACGATTTTCTCAACCTAACTTATGAAATATACTAAATCTAGAAAACGATAACAACTTTGCACCAGGCATATACTCTGAATCGCAGGTAACATTTTCTGGAAGAATCTGCAATTCCCTCTTGTTCTTCAGCTACAGCATAACTTAACTCGTAAATCTGCTAACAAGCGCGTGGACTGCCGACTGTGAATATCGTAATTATTCAGTACCGTTAGGACAGAACTATCCGACTTTGACGAATACGTGTTAAGATGCGAAAACTCCTGAGCCCATTCTTATAACAGGTGTAGCTGCTGAAGATAGACCCTCACCTGCCGCAGACGCACCTTTCTCAACAGTGTCATCTGAATACGATTTCACTCGACCAACTACGCCTCTCCCTACCAAAATTCACATCTTATGTGAATCCAATGACAATTGCTCAAACGGTAGCACTTGTGTGAACAGACTGTGTGTCGATATATGCCAAGCAGGAGTTTGTGGAGTTGGAGCAGAATGTCGTACGGTTTCCAGTAGACCCGTCTGCAGTTGTCCCCCCGGAACTGTAGGTAATCCAACCATACAGTGTAAAGCAATAAGTAAAGAACCGGCCCCTGCACCTATAGCTCATGTAACCGACAAACCTTATACATTTGAAATTAACCCTATTCGGGGTTCGACGTCGATGCGGCCTCCCCCTGTTATGTCGACTACGACTACTCGCCCTACTGTACCCATTCATCAGTCTGTAATTACTCCCCCTATTTTGCCACCCATCATAATCGCGTGTGAAAATAATGATGAGTGCCCCTCAGATAACAGTTGTGTCAATCGTAACTGTTACAATGTTTGTTCCCTTGGTGTATGCGGTGAATCAGCCGAATGTACAGTTTACAATCATCGCCCTGTTTGTACCTGTCCACTTGGGACTACGGGCTCCCCTATGCAAAAATGCATTGCTTTACTAGCAGATAAGCCACTGATTCAACCACCGTTGGTTGCAGATAATGAAATTGTTGAAGAAGTCTTGATTAAACCGTTATTAGTGCCGTCCTCAAGGCCGAAGCCGATTGGTCAGCCGGCTTATCTTGAAGAAACAACTTCTACTGTTCCTCCAATTTTGAAACTTCCCACTGCTCCACCAATAACCATCGGTTGTGAAAGTAACAGTGAATGTGAAAGTTCTTCTACGTGTATAAATAAGAATTGTGTTGACATATGCTCGCCAGGAATTTGTGGAGAAAACGCTGACTGTGAAACCATCAGACATAAGCCGTACTGTGTTTGTCCAGTTGGCACTACCGGTAACCCAACGCTGAAGTGCACTGCCTTGGCAACAAAAAATCCTGCGGAAATTTCTCCTATTGGTGTAACGATTGGTTATGAGAATGATCCCATTGTTGCTATAATTGATCAAAGTTACGAAACACCATCACCCATTGGTATCCACACCGCTCAAACTATACCACCTTTGTCTAAATATGAAATATCAGATTTTATACCCTCTTTACCACCTATCGTTGTTGCTTGTGAAAACAATGATAATTGTCACGAAGGAATGTCGTGCGTCAATCTTCTGTGCTATGACGCCTGCGCATTAGGTGTATGCGGTGATGATGCTCAGTGTGTAGCTTCTCAACATCGTCCCGTTTGTATCTGTCCTCCTGGCACAACAGGAGATCCTCAAATCAAATGTTTAGCTGTTTCTACAGTTATTCCTCAGAAAGTAGAACCCATTGCAGAAGTAACTACCTTCCAAACCATTCACTCAGTGAAACCTGTTAAAGTATCAAATGATATCATTCCCCCTCTGGCAGAGGAATCCAAATACTCAGAACCTTTGGAAGAAACGTATCATTTCATAGAAAATCCAAAATTGCCAGTTATTACAATTGGTTGTGAAAACAATGATGACTGTTCTACAGATAAATCGTGTGTAAACAAGATTTGCTCTGATTTGTGTTCTCACAATCTTTGTGCTCGTGATGCTGAGTGCACTACAGTGAAAAGTAGACCTGTGTGCACCTGTCCCATTGGAACTACTGGTAATCCAACTATCAAGTGCTTAGCTATGAATACAGAGAAAACGACATCGATAATTGTCGAAACTGAACCCACATTGCAAATTCAAGATGATAATATCGATCCATCCAAAATTGACTCTGCACCACCTCTGCCGATACCAGAATTTTCAAGCCCGACTACAGAAAAAGTATATGAAAATCCTGTTGTAAGTCCCCCTGAACCATTGCTTTCTATAGCTTGTGAAAATAATGACAATTGCGCAACAGATAACTCTTGCATCAACAAACTCTGTTTTGATGTTTGTTCCCTAAGTGTCTGCGGAGAAAATGCAGAATGTACAGTGTATACTCATAGACCCGTGTGCAAATGCCCTCCAGGAACTACTGGAGACCCTCTAAATCACTGTCTTGCTGTAATCACAGACTCAATCTCTCTTAAGCCTCCTATAGTGGAATTAACTTCTCAAGCGCCTGTTTTACATGTACAACCTATAAGTGTTTCGACTGAATTTCCTACACCCATCGGCATTCCAGCTTACCACAAACCGCAAGACCCTCCCATAGTTGAAGAGATTCAAATCCCACCCACTCCGGATCTAAAAGCTATAGGTTGTGCTACAAATGATGACTGTCCCTTAAAAGACACATGTGTCAATCAGCTCTGTATGGATATTTGTTACCCGGGCTTATGTGGACATAAGGCTGACTGCATGACCTTACGCCACAAGCCTCTCTGCAAATGTCCTCCGGGGACAACTGGCAACCCAACTTTAAAGTGTTCGGCCTTAGCCACAGATATGCCGGAAGAACCACACGCTCCATTTTTAGAAATTCCAACGCTAACGCCTGATGACCCCATCATTCCACAAACAGAAACTTCAACATCTCTGCAACCTATAGTCAAGTTTCCTAAGCCACAAATTCCTATAGAAACGCCATTTTATGTACCAGAAATACCGACACCGACAATTACTATAGCATGTAGGAATAACGACAACTGTCGTGGAACTGATTCTTGTATAAATATGATGTGCTACGATGCTTGTGCTCTTGGTATTTGTGGTATGAACTCAGATTGTCAAGTTGCTCGCCATCGTCCTGTCTGTCATTGTCCTCCTGGAACTACAGGCGATCCTCAAATTGCTTGTTCGGCAATTGCTTCTAAAACTACCGTTACACATCCACCTGTCTCCTCGTCGACGAGCGTTGAAGATTCAGTAATCGTACCTGTTCTAGGTGAAGTTTCAGTGCACCCTAAGCCCATTGCTCAGTCAGAAGCAACAAAAATTTTAGAAGAGCCTCTGTATACTACACCTGTTATTCCTATTCTTCCTAGTATATTAGCTGGGTGTGAAAATAATGATGACTGTCCTTCCGATTCGTCCTGTTTGAACTTCGCATGCGTCAATGCTTGCGCTCAAGATTTATGCGGAAAGACTGCAACTTGTTCAACTACAAATAATCGGCCTACTTGCTCATGCCCTCCTGGAACTACAGGCAATCCAACAAAAAAATGTTTTGCACTTACTACAGAATCGAGTGATCGGGAATCACCTCTAGCTGATGTATTCCAAGACCAGAAAGTGATTGATATCATTCCTCAGAAAAGTTATTCTACAACATTGAGACCGATAGCTGTCACTTCTAGGCCTATAGAGGAAGAGTTCACGCAGTCTTCCATATTTCTACCAGTAATTCCACCGATTTCAGTCTCTTGTGAAAATAACGATGATTGTTCAACTGACAATTCTTGTATAAACGAACTGTGTTTTGACGTCTGTTCGTTAGGCATATGCGGAGAAGATTCAGAATGCACAGTATTTAGCCATCGTCCAGTTTGCGTTTGTCCCGCTGGAACAACTGGAGATCCACTGCGCCGTTGCGTGGCTATCATGTCTGAGAAGGTATCGCCTCTGCCTCCATTATCAGAGCAAACAACAACCATACCAGAAGAAAGTGTTTCTCCTATCGCTGGAACAATCGAGTTACCACCTGCAATTGGCATTCCCTCGCATCCCAAGCCATATATACCAGATTTACATGATGTGCATGACATTACACCTACTCAAGAACCTATTATTATTGGGTGCTCTTCAAATGACGATTGTCCCACGAAAGACACTTGCGTTAATCAACTTTGTTTGGATATTTGTCACCCAGATTTGTGTGGATATAACGCCGAATGCATCACCCAACGCCATAAGCCTCATTGTGAATGTCCCCCGGGTACAACAGGCAATCCAACAGTAAAGTGTTCGGCATTAGCTACAGATATGCCAGAAGAACTGCTCGTTCCGTTGGGAGAAAGTGTCTCAAAGCCCACGGACGACCCTATCATACCTCTCACGGAAATTTCTTCATCACCTTTACCACCGATTGGCGAGTTTCCCGAATTACATTCTCCATCTTCTGAAACCCCTTTCTATGCACCTGAAATATCTTTACCACCCATTGTCATCGCATGCATCAATAATGATGACTGCAGTGGAACAGATTCTTGTGTTAACAAGATGTGTTACAATGCTTGTAGTCTTGGAGTTTGTGGTGTGAACGCTAATTGTCAAATTGATCGTCATCGTCCTGTGTGTCATTGCCCGAAAGGGACCAGAGGGGATCCTCAGCATGGCTGTTATGCTACAGCCACTAATTCTTCAGTCTCTCTACAACCTATTGCTTCGACAACGGAAGAAGTAGCTCACATCATTCAGCCTATCCGAGGTGAAGTTTCTCCACTTCCTAAGCCCACTGTACAAATATCACATCAAGAGCCAGTCGATGAACCTTCCTATACCTTGCCAATCATTCCTAGTCCTTCCATTTTAGTCGGATGTGAGAATGGCAATGACTGTCCTTCTCAAACCTCTTGTATAAATTATGTGTGTTCGGATGCTTGTAGTCAATCTTTGTGCGGTGAAAATGCCAAATGTACCACACTAGAGCACCGACCTTCCTGTTCATGTCCTTTCGGCACCACAGGTAATCCTACTGTTAAATGTATCGCCCTGAAAATCAAAGAAGCTGAACAACAATCACCAATCGCTGCTAAGCCATTGGAAATTACCGAAGAAGACATCATTGCTATTACCGTTATTACTTCCACACCAAATCCATTGACAGAATCTCCGCACTTCAGTCAAGAGGAACAAGAAATTATCCCCCCTAAACTACCTGTTATTGTTCCTCTCTATCCAGTATCGTGTGCTAATAATGATGATTGTCCAATGGATAATTCGTGCATCAATACTCTATGTCACGATGTTTGTTCGTTGGGAATATGTGGCACAGATGCAAATTGTAGAGTGGCGATGCATCGACCTGTATGCAGTTGCTCTGAAGGCTTCACAGGAAATCCTCTGGCACATTGCACGGCAATATTGAGCGAAAGTCCATCGATCATGCCTCCTCTTTATGAATCAACGTCGACGTATACGGATTCTCCTCTTCATCTGCTTTCTGCGACAACTGAGAAAATTAAACCCGTAGGCATCCCATCTTATTCTCGACCATCTGATTTGGCTTTCAATGAACCAAAAATTCCTAAGTTACCGTCTTATTCAGTTGGATGTGAACGCCATGATGATTGCCCAATCGACGGCACTTGTATTAATAGGCTTTGCCTTAATGTATGCTCAGCGTCTTTATGTGGGGAAAATGCAGAGTGTCAGACTGTTTCTCATAAGCCATCATGTTTATGTCCCATCGGGACGACTGGAAATCCCAGTGTTAAGTGTTCTGCTCTGGCTACTGAATTTCTGGATATAATTTATGACCCAATCGTCGGTGTTCAAGATCTGGCTGAGAATAATATAAAACCTATCTACGGAACTCAAAGACCAACTCTGCCGCCTATATCAGTCACGACTGTGTTTAGTGAATCAGACATTTATCAGCCTCAGATACCGCAAATACTTTCACCTACTGTTCAAGTTGCTTGCGAAAATAATGATGAATGCGCTGCATCAAGTTCATGTATTAATCGTATGTGCTACAATGCATGTGCAATAGGAGTTTGTGGAGAGCATGCTTCATGCGTGGGAAGAAAACATCGCCCTATCTGTCACTGTCCTCCAGGAACTCGAGGAAATCCCTTATTACGTTGCTTAGCTGTGGCTACCGACATCCTTACAACTACACCAGCAACTGCTGAAATCGTAGATGTGTCCACGAAACCAATTAAACCTTTTAAAGACATTACCACCATGAAACCACCCCTGACTATAGTTGCGACTCATAAGCCTGTCGAAAATATCATAGTCCACGAACCACCCAAATTATTGCCCAAAGTTATTTCTGTTGGATGTCGCAGCAATGATGATTGTCCCGCAGAAAATTCCTGTGTCAATAGACTTTGCTTAGACATTTGTGCTGCAGGACTTTGCGGTCTTGATGCAGATTGTAGTACTTCCTACAATCGCCCGACATGTGTCTGTCCTGCCGGCATGACTGGTAATCCCACCATCGAGTGCAAGGCTGTTACGAAGAGAGTTTCTTCAACGCCTCTACCCCCCATCGGCCTGTCGAACGATTTGGACTACGTTCCCATAGTTCCTATTAAAGATGAGTCCTTAACAGAGAAGCCTGAAGCCGAATATCCGAGTTTCCCTGACGAACCGATAGTACAACATTATATGCCTGATCTGATAATGCCGCTTATTGCAATATCATGTACAAACAATGACGACTGTCTGACAGACCATTCTTGTATAAACAGTTTATGTTATGACGTTTGCGCTCTTGGAGTTTGTGGTATGCTAGCAGACTGCAAAGTCAGCCGTCATCGTCCCGTTTGTATTTGTCCACCTGGCACGACTGGAAATCCTTTAAGCAAATGTGTAGCTATTCAAACTGACCGACCTACCATTCATTTACCAGTGGGAGAAACTTCATCTTACGCTACACATGACATCGAACCGTTAACTACTCAATTTACTACGACACTGAAGCCCATTGGTATTCCATCTTTCCTAAAACCTGACGAAACGTTACCACTAGACAAAATAATCATTGATATTCCACCGATAATTTCAGGGTGTGAAAACAGTGATGATTGTTCTTTTGATAGGACTTGTTTCAATAAATTATGTATCGATGTGTGCGACGGAGAGTTATGTGGATCTAGTGCTGTTTGTTCTGTGGAATACCATAAGCCTAAATGTCGCTGTCCACCTGGCACTACTGGCAATCCTAATGTAAAATGCTCTGCCCTACTTGTGTATGACCCACCCAAGAATCCTCCTGTCGCAGAAAGGCCTATAATAGTTTCCGACTCTCCTATACAACCTATTCAAGGAACGTCTTCTGCAACTCCCAAGCCCATCGCTGAAATTAGTAATCCTACTGTTGCATTGAGTTCTCCAGTTACCCCGGTGCCTTCCCCAGTTCCTCCTATTTTAATTGCATGTAAAAATAATGATGATTGTGATGTGAAAAACTCTTGTATTAACCGGTTGTGCTATGCTGCATGCGGATTAGGCATGTGTGGTGACAATGCTGACTGTTCTGTTATTAACCATCGTCCAGTTTGTCTGTGTCCATCAGGGACAACTGGAGATCCCCAAGTAAAGTGCATTTCTACGTTGAAAGATTTTAAGCCAACCATGTCTCCACTAACATCCATACCTTTTCTATCTGACGAAGTTGTTCGTCCAATCACAGGTATACCACCGAAGACTCCGAGTCCAATTGCCGAATTAACGCCTACGCAACGCCCTGGAGAATATGTGCAAGATATACCAGTCATCCCAAATATTGAACCAATATCAGTGGGATGTGAAAGTAACAATGAGTGTCCCTCTGATAATTCATGTGTAAACAGACAATGCCTGAACATTTGTTCCTCTGATTTATGTGGAGAAAATGCTGAGTGCGTAACTCAGAGTAACGCCCCAAATTGCGAGTGCCCTCCTGGCACTACAGGCAATCCTACAGTGCAGTGTGTAGCTGTTGCTACTGACAGAACGCGTATTTATCCTCCTATTGTTGAATCTCAACTCGTTTCTGACTCTCCAATTTCACCTTTGAAAGATCCTCTTCCCCCTTTACCTACTCCTATCAGTGAAACAACTATTTCCCCTGTAGGACAAACTTATGAGAAACCGAAAATTCCCTCATTCATGCCAGATATTTTGATTGCGTGTGAAAATAATGACCAGTGTACAATGGACAATTCTTGCATTAATAAGTTATGCTACAACGTGTGCAGTTTAGGTATTTGTGGAGCAAAAGCAGAGTGCCGTGTAACCAGCCATCGTCCAGTATGTACGTGCCCTCCGGGGACTACAGGAGATCCTACGAAGAAATGTATTGCTAGTACAACTAAATTACCACCTTTCGTTAGCCCTATTGCTGATGATATCATTCCATTGAGTCACAATCCAATAACACCATTAAGAGGACATGAATATTCAACATTATCCCCAGTAGCTCATTATCCTGTACTCACAACCACGGAATCAACGACGTCTACGGTCGTCAGTCTGCCGACTCCTCCTGTTATACCAATTGGGTGTGAGAGTAATGAAGAGTGTACCTACCAGAGCACTTGCGTTAACAAAATATGTCTCGATATGTGCTATCCCGGTTTATGTGGAGAAAATGCGGACTGCATTACACTAAGTCACAGACCAGTGTGTAATTGTCCTCCTGGCACTACTGGGAATCCTACAATTCGTTGCACTGCGTTGGCTACTCAGAAACCACAAATATTACCTCCATTAGTAGATACTCCCTATTTTCCCAGTGAAAGTCCGATTCAGCCTCAACTTGGAACTACTGAAGGTACAAAACCCCCTATTAGCGTAACTACTCCTGCTACTGAGAGTCCTTCCTTGGATTACCCATCACCTGCTCCGATTTTGCCTCTCTTCGAAATTGCTTGCGAGAATAATGACGCATGTAATATTGCAGACTCTTGTATTAACTCCATCTGTGTTCAAGCCTGCTCTTTAGGTATTTGCGGGGAAGATTCGGAGTGTAAAACAATAAATCACCGGCCTATTTGCATCTGCCCTACAGGAACTACTGGAAATCCACAGAAAAAATGTTTAGCGTTGGAATCATTAGTTCTACCTACATTGCCGCCTCTCTCAGACCACGTACAGGTAGAAAACCCTCCAATTACAGCTATTCATATTTCACCTGAGGGTCGTCCACTTCCAATAGCTGATTTCCCCGAACCTAAACAGCCGGATCCGCAATATTTTGGTCCTACAACCGTTGTTCCTGTTCCCCCAATTATAGTTGGATGCGCAAGTTCTGATGACTGCAAATTCGAAAATTCATGCGTTAATAAAATTTGTACAGACTTATGTCATGCGGTGACCTGCGGAAAAGATGCGAAATGTTTAACAAGTCAACACCGAATAACCTGCGTTTGTCCACCTGGTACCACAGGCAATCCAACAATTCAATGTTTAGCCATAGCTACTGAAACTTCAGTGACACAAAGACCTATCAAAGGGCCTGTGAACATTCCTCTTGATCACCCTATTCGCCCTATAACTGGCCATCATTCAATTCTACCTCCTCCTTTAGTTGATTTACCAACCGCTCGTCCAGAGGACAAGATATATGAACGACCAACAATGCCTGAAATCATTCCACCATATACAATTGCATGTGAGAATAATGATGAATGCACCGCAGATAACTCCTGTATCAATAATTTGTGCTATGATGTTTGCAGTTTGGGCTTGTGTGGTGTGGATGCTGACTGTGTTATTGATGACCATAGACCAATATGTCTCTGCCCTCCTGGTACCACTGGAGACCCACAGTACGAGTGCGTGTCTCTCTTGACTGAAAAACCTCCTTCGTTAGATTACCCGATCGTTGAACAGCAACCTTTGCCACCAGGAAGTTCTTTAACTCCTATACTTGGGGAAACTGCACCCAACGTACCACCCACTGGAATTCCTTCATACCCTTCTAAAGACGATCCAAGAGTTCCTGAAGTACAAATTCCTCCAACACCACCTCCTGTTGCAGTAGGGTGTGTGAATAACGATGAATGTTCCCTAGAATCAACTTGCATCAACTCACTATGTCTAAACATGTGCTATCCTGGATTGTGTGGTGAGAATGCTGATTGCTCTACTCAACAGCATAGACCAGTGTGTTCTTGTCCTCCTGGAACGACGGGCAATCCAACCATCAAATGTTCTGCTCTTGCCACTGAAAGACCAGAAGCTATGTTACCACCGATTGCAATACATCCTGAAAAACACCCAGGTTCTCCAATAGTTCCTGAATCATTACCTGCGGCGTCAACTCTGCAACCAATTACGGAAGCCACGACTGGCAGACCAGAGCCTCAAATAACTTATCCACCTCCTCCACCCATCATCCCTATGGTGTTGATAGCATGTGAAAATAACGACGACTGTGAACACAGTGATTCATGCATTAATTTACTATGCCTAAATGCTTGTTCACTCGGAGTATGCGGCACTGATGCTGACTGTATTCCTGATGGTCACCGACCAGTGTGTATATGTCCTCCGGGAACTTCTGGAGATCCTCAAAGACACTGCATTGCAATAGAGTCATTCAAACCCACAACTCTTTTGCCTATTGCTGATCACATTCCAGTAATATCACAAGAAATCATTCCTGTAATTGGGGGCCCAGTAAAACTTCCTGACCCCATCGGTCTGTCACCCACTCCGTACCCTCTGCAACCGGAATACAACCCACCTGTTGGGGTTCCAACTCCACCCTCTTTTGCAGCTGGTTGTGAAAGTAATGACGATTGTCCCTTTGATAATTCATGTGTGAATCGTATCTGTTTAAATATCTGTCACTCCGGATTTTGTGGTATTGATGCAGAATGTATCACAAAGAGTAATCGGATACTGTGTTTGTGCCCTCCCGGTACGACAGGCAATCCTACGTTACAGTGCATTGCGATTACAACAGACCACTATCTTTCTGAACCTCCTCTTGTTCTGGGCCCAACTGTGGTGCCTGGCCAGCCTATTATTCCCATCGCTGGAACAAAAAGACCGACTGCCCCACCTATAACAGCTGCTCCGCCTCAAATTCAGACTGAGCCCCTTTTAAGACCTCCGTTCATTCCAATTCTACCAGAATTTATGATTGCTTGTGAAAATAACGATGCCTGTACGACTGATAATTCCTGCATTAACAAACTTTGTTACCATGTGTGTGAACTCGGATTATGTGGTGAAGATTCAAACTGTTTAGTCGAAAACCATCGACCTATATGCGTTTGTCCGCCAGGTACAACAGGCGATCCATTATACGAGTGCAAAGCCCTGCAAACTGATAATCCAGATGTCTTAGTGCCTGTTGCTGATGATAACCCTCCGTTGACATCAGACCCAATATATCCTGTGCCGGGAGAGAAACCAGGAACTCCTAGTCCGATTGAAGAACCAGTTATAGTTCAATCAACAGATCCATCGGTTCCAATTTTTATCTCGCCCGGTACTCCTGCTCCTGTAGTTATTGGATGCACCTCTAATAGTCAATGTTCTCTTAGCGAAACGTGCCTTAATCGACTCTGCATGGACATGTGTTATCCAGAGATCTGTGGACATAATGCAGACTGTGTTACCACTAGCCACCGACCATTATGCATTTGCCCCCCTGGTACAACTGGCAATCCTACAATTAGATGTTCTGCGTTGGCAACCAGTAAACCTCCTGTTCAGGAACCACCAGTTGCTTACACTACGAAAGTGCCGTTCACGGAGCCGATTGTGCCTCTTTTAGGCGCTGCTCCTACTACACCATCTCCTTTTGGAATTACCACTTCAAGCCCTGAGTTACCTGTTGTTATCCCAGTACAAGAACCTCCAACGGTGCCTGAGATCATTGTTGCGTGTCAAAACAACGATGACTGTGAAGTGGATAATTCATGTATAAATATGATGTGCCTACAGTCCTGCTCGCTTGGCATATGCGGAGAATCTGCCGAATGTGTAACATCCAGTCATAGACCTGTTTGCTTATGTCCTCCTGGTACCTCGGGAAATCCTCAAATATCGTGCATGGCTCTATCTTCTTTTGACCAAACGACTAAGCCTCCTGTAGCTGGAGAAGCTTCGCCTGTAAAAGATGAACCCATCAAACCTGTTCAAACGGCGCCTCAAAATTATCCGAATCCAATTGCTGACCGTCCTACCCCCTCACCTCCTCATCCACAATTCACGCAACCACCAACGATAAAGCCTGTACTTTTTACAATTGGTTGTGAAAGTGTTGATGACTGTCCGAGTGATAACTCATGCGTGAACAAGATTTGTCTTGATGTTTGCCACCCTGGTTTTTGTGGAACCAACGCAAATTGTATAACTGATTCAAATAGGCCTACTTGTCAATGCCCACCTGGAACCGCGGGCAACCCCACTGTACATTGTAGTGCTATTGTTACTGAACGAATAACCATTTTACCTCCTTTATCTGATGTTACATCCGAATCAACTTTCGAGGCAATAATACCCGACGTTGCGTATCCTTCATCGCCATTACCTCCCGTTGCTATTTACCCAGAAGATCATCCTCCCGACCCTCCAGTGGCGAAACCTAAGCCTCAGCCTATTTTACCTCCTTATTCAATAGCGTGTGAAAATTCGGATGATTGCTCCTTCGATCACTCTTGTATCAATAGACTTTGTTATGATGTTTGCATCCTTGGAGTTTGTGGAGATGACTCGCAATGTCTTGTTGAAAATCATCGTCCCGTTTGTGTATGTCCTCCTGGAACAACTGGAAATCCGTTAACGAAATGCATTGCATTACTTACTAGTGCTCAAGAGAAGATACCACCTTTAAGTGACATTGGTCCCTCTCATGATACTGCTTCCATTCGCCCTGTTGAAGGATCATCAACGACAAGAAAACCTGCAATTGGTATTCCTGCATTCAAACCTTCAGAGGCAGATCCTCCTGCTGTTGTAGTGCCCCCAACCCCGCCACCAATTGCAATTGGTTGTCAAAATAATAGAGAATGTTCATCTGCGTCTACGTGTGTCTCTCAACTTTGCATGGATATTTGCTATCCTGGATTGTGCGGAACAAATGCCGAGTGTCAAACAACTCGTCATCGTCCATCATGTACTTGCCCTCCCGGAACCACGGGGAACCCAACCGTGAAATGTTCAGCCATGGCAACTGAACGTCCACATGTCGATCTACCCCCGTTAGTGAGCGATCCTGATTTTATATCGGGCCCTTCTATCAAACCAATTTCATCCCTAGTAAGTAGCACGCTGCCTCCGACCTTAGAAACTACCCTAAGACCTATCGAACCTCTGGCCAGTCAACCGGATCCTCCTCCTATTGTGGCACCAATTCCCATTGCATGCGAAAACAATGATGATTGTGATGCGGAGAATTCCTGCATCAATATGATTTGTTACGAAGCATGTGGACTTGGTGTCTGCGGTATGGATTCGAATTGCATTGTGTATAATCACAGACCTGTTTGTCATTGTCCTCCTGGCACGACTGGTGACCCACAAGTGCAGTGCTCTGCTGTTGTCACAGAAGTTATTCCCACGTCAAGACCTCTTTCTGACGATAGTCAGCCTGTTGATGCTACTCCAATTTATCCTATCTCTGATCCCCCTCGGAAGCCCCTCGACCCGATTGCCATACTACCAACAACACCTGAACCTGATCCATTCACAGCCCCCCCTGTATCTGTTCCAAGGCCTCCTACTATTGCCCTTGGGTGTGATTCTCAACACAACTGTCCAAATGATCAGTCCTGCATAAACCGTTTGTGTCTTGATGTATGCCATCAAGGATTTTGTGGTACTAATGCAGACTGTGTTACACAACAGAGTCGACCCACTTGTAAATGTCCACCTGGAACTTCGGGCAATCCTACAGTGTTTTGCTATGCGTTGGCTACCGAGAGTCCTGAAATTAAATCTCCATTACCTGGCCATGCTCCTCCTATTTCTATCGAAGACATTGTGCCTGATGCTGTTAGACCGACCACACAACCTCCGCTAGTCGAAAACCCTCCACCGTTCCCTGACGAGCCTCCTTATCAAAGACCGAAACTGCATCCTATAATTGCACCTTTTCCAATTGCTTGTGAAAGCAAAGATATGTGCCCTGACGATAATTCGTGCATTAACAATTTGTGCTATGATGTGTGTGACCTTGGAATGTGCGGCCAAGATTCGAAATGTGAAGTAGAAAATCATCGTCCTGTTTGCATCTGCCCTCCTGGAACTACAGGACATCCATTGTATAAGTGTTCCGCAATATTAACGGAAATCATTCCCATTGAACTGCCTATAGCAGGTGACGACGCTCCTGCTGATCAACAGTCTATCATTCCCCTGTTAGGAGATGCACCAACTACTCTGTCACCTACAGGTGTTGATTCATTTCATGATCCTGAAAAACCTTATTTTCCTCCAATGCAAATACCTCCTACACCTTCGCCATTTTCAGTTGGCTGTGAAAATAATGATGATTGTAGCTATGATACAACTTGTGTAAATAAATTGTGTCTTAATATCTGCTACCCGGGGCTCTGCGGTATTAATGCAGATTGTTCTACGGCTCTGCATCGTCCTCAATGTATTTGCCCTCCTGGTACAACAGGTAATCCAAATTTGAAATGTTCGGCTTTAGCAACAGAAAGTCCTGCGACTGTTCAGCCTCCCGTAGGAAGCAAAGCTCCAGAAATTCCAGAATCATCCATTAATCCTATTCTGGGCTCGACATATGTACCTTTTGGACCAATTCAAGATACAACTCCTACACCTCTCAAAGAACCCCCAACTGAAGCAATTGTACCTCTCCCAATCGTTCCCTCGATTTCTATTGCATGTGAAAATAATGACTTTTGTGATGTGCACAGTTCTTGTATTAATATGTTATGTTATGATGCATGTGGACTTGGCATGTGTGGTGAAAATGCAGAATGCTCTGCGATTAATCATCGTCCTATTTGCCTGTGTCCTATTGGTACAACCGGGGACCCTCAGAGTAAGTGCACGTCCGTGTTAAGTGATTTACCCTCAACTCACCTACCTCCATTGGTACAGAGTACAACTGTGACTGATGAAATTATTCATCCAACCACAGGTATACCTTCGCAGACTCCCTCTCCAATCGCTGGCCCTCAAACACCAAGACCTGATGAGCCTCCAGTGCCAGCCTACTCACCGATGCCAACTGCTCCAGCAATAGCAGTCGGCTGTGAAAGCAATGATCGATGTCCATACGATAATTCTTGCATCAATAGACTTTGCATGGACATGTGTCACGAAAGTTTATGTGGATATAACGCAAATTGCAAGACCATAAGCCATAGACCTGTTTGTCAATGCCCACCTGGTACAACAGGAAATCCTACTGACAAATGTGTTGCTTTATCTACCGAATTTAAGACGACTCCCAACCCGATAAGTGAACATTCGCCTATCATACCTGAAACTCCAGTTACTCCTGCTGCCGGTATTGCATTTACACCTGCTCCACCGATAGCAGAATACCCGTCTTCTACTCCTCCTGAACTTCAGTACGATCCTCCCAAGATGCCTGAAATATTACCTCCGTTCGTTATTGCTTGCGAAAGCAATGATGAATGTCCGATGGATAATTCATGCATTAACAAGCAATGCTATGATGTTTGCATTCTTGGAATATGTGGCACTGATGCGGAGTGTAAAATTGCTCGTCATAGGCCAGTTTGTGATTGCCCACCTGGAACGACTGGTGATCCTTTGTATCGTTGTGTTGCTATTTTGACAGAAATTCCCATAGTCGAAAAACCTCTAGCAGAACATTCTTCATTTGATCCTGGTCTTCCTATCAGCCCTGTACCTGGCCCTGCCCATGCATTGCAACCTCCGATAGGAATTCCAAGTCATCACGACGAGGTAGAACCACCTGGTTATAAACCCCCTCGACCACCAACACCTCCTAAAATTTCAATTGGATGCACAAGTAACGACGAGTGTAACTACGACATGACTTGCGTAAATTTATTATGTATGGATATTTGCTATCCTGGTCTATGTGGAGAAAATGCAGAGTGTGCAACGAGTGGGCACAAGCCTTTCTGTGACTGCCCACCAGGAACTACTGGTAATCCGACAATGAAATGTTCTGCTCTTGCCATCAAAGAACCTCTCCTACCACCACCTCCTCTAGCAGAATATTCTCCAACTGCTCCTCCAGATTCACTGCGCCCGATAACTGGAGAAAAATTTACAACTCCTGTTCCATTAGCAGAAACAACACTTCAGCCAACTGAGCAAATCATTTTGATTAGTCCTCCGCCTGTTGTAGTACCGATAAAAATAGCTTGTGAAAACAATGATGATTGCGAGACAGACAATGCTTGCATAAACATGTTGTGCATAAAATCATGCGGACTTGGCGTTTGTGGAGAAGACTCGGAATGCTTGACCAAGGATCATCGTCCCATTTGCTTGTGTCCTCCTGGAACTACTGGTGATCCAAGAATAAAGTGTTCTGCAATTATCACAGAAACTAAAGAAAGTCCAGAACCCATGGCGGAGCACAACATTCCTTTATCTGACCCACCTATTGTTCCAATACAGGGCTTTACATCTCCTAGACCAGAACCAACAGCTGTGCATCCAACTATACCGATTGAACCTCAAGTAGTGGTACCTGCAGATGTACCTCTACCTCCTCCTATTACTGTTGGCTGTAAAACTACCACTGATTGTCCGTTTGATAACTCGTGCGTCAACCGATTGTGCATGAATATTTGTTACCAAGGATTGTGTGGAAGAGATGCCGACTGCGTTACGCAGCATAACAGACCTCAATGCATTTGCCCACCTGGAACAACAGGAAATCCCACGGAGCATTGCGTAGCTGTAAGCACGTTGGATGTGCAGCCACTAAAACCCATTTCAGATTATAGTCCCTCTCCACCAGATTCGCCAATAAAACCAAGTAAATTACCACCATTTTCACCTGAACCACCCACCTTTATTGAACCCACTCCTCATCCTCCAGAACGTCAGCCTCCTAGGCCCCCGCCCTCTCCCATCGTACCAATTGTGAGCGTAGCATGTCAAAATAATGATGACTGTCCTCAGGATAACAGTTGCTTGAACAGACTCTGTTACGACGTCTGTTCTCTTGGCATATGTGGTGATGACGCTGATTGCTTAATTAAGGATCAACGACCAGTGTGCTCTTGCCCTCCGGGAACTACGGGAGACCCACAGCGTCATTGTCACGCGCTTATAACAGAGGCCCCCGAAGTATTCTACCCAATTGAAGAGAAATTACCATATCCAGGCGATCAACCCATTCTCCCGATTCGTGGCTCTACAACGACGACTCGATCACCTTTAGGTGTTCCTCCCCCAGTGAAGCCCGCGGATCCTGAAGTCCCTGAAGTGCCTCTTCCTCCTCTGTCTCCCCTTATTCCTATTGGCTGTGAGAGTAATGCCGACTGTAATTATAAAATGACTTGTGTAAATGCTCTGTGCATGGACATGTGTTACCAAGGGTTGTGTGGGCCTAATGCTGATTGTGTTACAGCTGGTAACAGGCCTGTATGTTCATGTCCTCCTGGTACAACTGGAAATCCTACAAATAAATGTTCAGCCTTGCTCACAGAGAGACCACCCGAGTTGCAACCTCCTGTTGTTGGAGACGTGATTGCATATGACGACGTTCATATTCCTCCTGTTTCTGTACCTAGTGCCACTATCCCTCCTCCGTCTTACATTACTACGCCTGCACCTACAGAACCCCCAGTAATCATACCATTGAGACCTCCTATCGTACCATCTGTAAGCGCTGCTTGTGAAAACTATGATGATTGTGATATGGATAATGCATGCATAAACTTGTTGTGTCTTGAAGCATGTTCCCTAGGCGTATGCGGTGAAAATGCCGATTGTGTTTCAATTAATCATCGACCTGTTTGCAACTGTCCCCCTGGGACAACTGGTGATCCACAAATGAAGTGCACTGCTCTTCTCAAGGATGAATTTACTGTTCCTCCTCCTGTAGTTCATGAATATCCTTCTACGCCATCTAGACCTATTGTACCTGTTGCTCAGCCCTCATCTCCGCATCCTCCACCAATGGCAGACACTCCTACGCCTCGTCCAACCCAACCGCCGTATGACTATCCCCCTCCCGCACCACTACCGCCTCCAGTTACCGTTGGGTGTGAAACGGCAAGTGACTGTCCGTTCGATAATTCTTGCATTAACAAATTGTGCATGGATATTTGCCATCAAGGGCTATGCGGAACTAGTGCTGAATGCGTGACATCATCAAATCAAGCTGTCTGTAAATGTCCTCCAGGAACAACTGGAAATCCAACAGACAAGTGTTACGCTTTAGTAACTGAAGAAGTTCCCATCTTGCCACCTGTAGTAGAAGTAGTTCAGCCTTTGCCGCAGGATCCAATTCACCCAACTTTTGTTCCCGGGTCCTCTCCTCTGCCTCCAACAAAAATTGATCCAACACCGTATCCTTCTGACCCTCAAGTTCCGAAACCAGCACCAACAATCGAAACACCGACAGTTATTATCGCATGTGAAAATAGAGATGATTGTTCCATGGATAATTCCTGCATTAATAAACTATGTTATGATGTATGTTCCTTAGGAATTTGTGGCGAGAAAGCCGACTGTCGAGTTTTAAATCACAGACCAGTTTGTGTTTGTCCTCCGGGAACTACAGGGGATCCTCAAAACGAATGCATAGCTTTGATTACTGAAACTCCAGTTGTATATGATCCTATCAAAGAAGCCGCAGAGCCTCCATCAGACGAACAAATTGTTCCTTTACATGGCCTGACAAGCACTTTCCCGCCTCCAATCGGTGTACCTCCTCCCGAACGACCAGCAGACCCAAGTATTCCGTTGACACCAATCGCGCCAACTCCGCCACTCTTCCCAGTTGGTTGCGAGAGTAATCATTATTGTAGCTATGACATGACTTGTGTGAATCGCCAGTGTATGGATATCTGTTACCAAGGACTTTGTGGAGAAAACGCCGAATGCATAACAGCTGGAAACAAACCGTTGTGCCAGTGCCCCCCAGGAACTACAGGGAACCCTACTATAAAGTGTTCCGCGCTTGCTACTGAAAGACCTTTTGATCTTCCGCCGCCCGAGGTTCTTGTTACCGCTATGCCACCCGACGAAAAAATTTCCCCACATTTTGAACCTTCTGAGACAACACCGCATCCTGTTGCTCAAACAACCCTCCCACCACAGGACCTTCCAATCATCATACCACCTACTCTACCGATTATGCCTATACTTATTATAGCGTGTGAAAATAATGACGATTGTGATACAAAAAATTCGTGTATTAATAAAATTTGTTATGATGCTTGCATGCTTGGAGTATGCGGAGGAAATGCTGATTGCGTTCAATTGAACCATAGACCAATTTGTACCTGTCCTCCTGGTACATCTGGCGATCCACTCATCAGATGTGTTGCTCTGAGCACTGATAGAACAGTTGAATTGCCCCCGATTGCACAACACCCAATCAGGCCTTCTGACGAACCTATCAACCCTCTTTTGGGACAGACTACTTCTCCACCGCCTCCTTTAGCAGAAAAACTGACTCCTGTACCGTCTGACCCTGTTTTTACTCTTCCTCCTGTACCACCTACGCCTCTGCCCATCAGCATTGGTTGCGTTAGTACCAGTGAGTGTCCTTTTGATAATTCCTGTATAAATAGACTGTGCATGGATATTTGTTACCATGGGTTATGTGGGTTAAATGCTGACTGTGTAACCCAGGCGAATCGACCCAAGTGTGTTTGTCCTCCAGGAACAACAGGTAATCCTACTAAGTCATGTAACGCACTGAAAACTGAGACTCATACTACACTCAAACCTGTAGCCGAATTTAAGCCTTTAGACCCTAGCGCTCCAATTCAGCCAACCTTCATACCCGCTTCTTCCACAATGCCACCTTTATATGATGACCCAACTCCATATCCTAGTGCTCCTGAATTACCCAGACCACCGCCACATCCTATCCTTCCAGTAATTCAAATAGCTTGCCGAAACAATGATGATTGCTTAACCGATAACTCTTGTATTAATGGACTCTGTTACGATGTTTGCAGTATAGAAATTTGCGCTAAAAATGCGGATTGTTCAGTGGATAATCACCGTCCAGTGTGTACTTGCCCACCTGGAACTACAGGAGATCCTCAAGATCGGTGCTTTGCTCTATTAACAGAAAAACCAGTTTATCTGGATCCTTTGGGTGAACGTCAGCCTATAACACCAATTGAAGATGTTATTCCTTTGAAAGATGTAGCTAAAACTACTCCTTCACCCATCGCTCTCCCTCCTGACCCGCCTCTCAGTGATCCCGCCGTAATGAAGCCTCAAATCCCTCCGACTCCTCCTCCTACCCCTGTGGGTTGCGAAAGTAATGACAACTGTAAATATGATATGACTTGTGTGAATAGGCTCTGTATGGATATTTGCCATGAGGCCTTATGTGGAGTTCAGGCTGATTGTCGCACAGTAGCAAATAGACCAATGTGTTCTTGCCCACCGGGGACAACGGGAAATCCTACGATAAAATGTACGGCCCTTGCTACTGTTCCTCCCCAAGCAGTACTTCCACCTCTTTCTGGTCCTTCTCATGACTACCCTCAAGCACCTTTATCCCCTGTGCTGGGACCACCAACAAGTACTCCGCCTCCCTCGTTTGTCACTACCTCAGCTCCAAGAGATCCTCCTGTCATCATTTCCCCCGTGCCACCGATACTGCCAAACATTATTATTGCATGTGAAAATAACGATGAATGTAATATAGACAATTCTTGTATTAATTTCATGTGCCTGGATGCCTGTCAAATTGGCATATGTGGTGAAGATGCAACGTGTATTCCAAAAGCCCATCGGCCTGTATGCGTTTGCCCTCCTGGAACAACAGGAAATCCCCAAATAAGTTGTCTGGCAACGGCAACTACTGCTCATCCCATGAAAGCTCCTACCTATGACGAAGTGCAGCCTCTTCCAGATGAGCCTATATATCCTGTGGCTGACGCAGTTTCTCCGATGCCTCCTCCCACTGGTATCCCGCCATCTCCTCCGCCTGTGGATCCTCCAGTATCACTACCGCCAATTATTCCTACTCCGTCAGCTATCCCAGTTGGTTGTGAAAGCACTGATGATTGTCCTAGCGATAACTCATGCGTAAACAAGCTGTGTTTGAATATCTGCCATCCAGGTTTTTGTGGTGAAAATGCAGACTGTATAACTACGAGAAACCGACCAACATGTATATGTCCACTGGGAACCACTGGAAACCCTACTTTGCACTGTACAGCAATATTGAGTGATCAGCCAATGCCCATTCAGCCTCCTGTTTCAGATGCTCTTCCTCCTTTGCCAGAAGAATCGATTGTTGCAGGTCATGGACCATCCACAACTTTTGCTCCACCTTCATTTGTCACTCCTCTTTTATCGCCAGAACCAAAAGAGCCTCTTCCAATTCCACCACCTGTGCTTCCTCAGTACACGATAGCGTGTGAAAACAATGATGATTGTACTCTAGATTACTCATGCATTAATAAACTGTGTTATGACGTATGTTCACTTGGCGTTTGTGGCACAAATGCGGAATGTAAAGTGGATCTGCATCGACCTGTCTGTACATGTCCTCCGGGAACTACTGGCGATCCACTATATTCATGTCTGGCTCTCTTGACTGAAGAATCAGTGACTCATTCTCCTGTTGCTGGCCAAGATCAAGAAATTTCTGATGAAAATATAGTGGCTGGTAAAGGTCCCACTTCACCTTATCCTTCCCCCATTGGCATCACTCCTACCTCACATCCATCTGACCCTCCAGTTATTTCCATCCCTGACCCTCCTACGCCTTCTCCCATAGCTGCCGGATGCGAAGAAAGTATCGAATGTCCTTCTGGAACATCGTGCGTGAATCGATTGTGTCTAGACGTCTGCTTCTTGGGAATTTGTGGAGAAAAGGCTGACTGCGTAACGATGTCACACAGGCCAGTTTGCGTGTGTCCCCCTGGAACGACCGGAAATCCTACAATTAAATGTTCAGCAATGGCAACGATTATTCCTGAATATCATCCTCCAGTTGCTGAAGGCACCAGTCGACCTCATTCGCCGTCAATTATTCCCGGATCTGAAACTCCATCTCCCATTCCTCCACCAGTATCAGTAACAACAGTTCGTCCTGCTCAACCTCCGGTTATCATAGCTCCTCCACCTCCTATTGTTCCATTAGTTATCATTGCATGTGAAAACAATGATGATTGTGAAGTCGATAACACTTGCATTAACCATCTATGCTATGAAGCTTGCAGTTTGAACATGTGTGGAGAAAATTCTGAATGTACGACTAAGAATCATAAACCAGTATGCATTTGCCCTCCTGGTACAATAGGAGACCCGCAAGTAAAATGCATTGCCAAGTCAACTGAAAAACCTTTGACTACAAAACGGCCTCTTGCTGAGCACCCTTCTTTACAAGAAGAAACCATAGTAGCTGCTCATGGTCCATTATCCACTACTCCAGCTCCACAGGTCGTCACACCTGCGCCACCGGTGGCTGATCCTCCTGCTCCGCCACCAGTATTACCTCCAACTGTGCCTCCTGTACTCGTTGGTTGTGAGAGCAACGATGGTTGTTCATATGAAAGTACTTGTGTAAATAAGTTGTGCATCGATATATGTTACCAGGACTTATGCGGAGAAAATGCTGACTGCCAAACAAAAAATAATCGACCAATTTGTACCTGTCCTCCAGGAACAACGGGCAATCCAACTAGGAAATGTGTTGCTCTAACTACCGAGAGACCAACGACTGTCGGGCCTTTAGGTCAACCTCCTATTTTGCCACCTGACGAGCCAATTGTCTCTGGTAAAGAACCTCCATCGTCTACATTAACTCCTCTTGCTATTTCACCTGCACCTTTCCCGGAAGAACCGAAAGAAGCTTTGCCGTTAACCGAGCCAATTATCCCTCCTATTATAATTGCCTGTCAAAACAATGATGACTGTTCAATGGATAACTCGTGTTTAAATAATATATGTTATGATGTTTGTGCTCTTGGAATATGTGGACTAGATTCAAATTGCGTGACTGCAGATCATAGGCCAGTTTGCATTTGTCCTCCTGGTACAACAGGGCATCCAGTCCACAAATGTTCCGCGATATTAACCGAGACCCACACCTTACAGCCTCCTATAACTGGTGTCAGTCCTGATGTAATAGATGATGTCATACATCCTATTTCCGAACCTATCCCTTCAACTCCGTCTCCAGTTGGAATTCCACCTACGCCAAAACCTATTGAGCCCACTGTTTCCCAATATCCTGTAGTTCCAACGCCCCTGCCTAATCCCGTAGGATGCGAAAGTAATAGCGAATGTGTCTTTGGGACAACTTGCTTTAACCGCATATGCATGGACTTGTGCTACCAAGGATTATGTGGCACAAATGCAAATTGCATAACAGGAAGAAATCGACCTGAGTGCGTATGCCCTCCAGGTACTACTGGTAATCCTACGATCAAGTGTACAGCAATGTTGACTGAAATTGTGAATGATCTCCCTCCTATTTCGCAGCCGTCTGACCCTATTCATGAAGAGATAATCGAGCCATCATCCGTAACATCTCCCTTACCTCCTCCTGTTAGTGGTGCGCCTCCCACAAGGCCACCAGTTCAACCTTACGATCCACCTCCTCCACCACCCATTTCACCGTCTATATCAGTTGCTTGCGAAAACAATGATGACTGTGATATACAAAGTTCTTGTATTAATTCGCTCTGTTATCCGGCATGCGCCTTGGGTATTTGTGGTAAAGATTCTTCGTGCACAACGCTTAATCATCGCCCAGTGTGTACGTGTCCTCCTGGTACCTCTGGAGACCCACAGCAGCGTTGCATTGCATTCATTACAGAAACAATTGAAGTAACTTCTCCCATTGGTATTACGTCAGCTTTCCCTCCTGTGTCTCCCATCAGCCCAATAATGGGAGAAAAATTCACCACTCTGCCTCCTACATTTAGTACGACATCAACACCCACACCTCCTCCGTATTCACCACCCGGACAAGTCCCAACTCCTTCACCATTTGCTATCAGTTGTGAAACCAATGACGAGTGTCCATTTGATACCTCATGCGTGAATAAGCTGTGTTTGGAGATTTGCTATTTAGGACTCTGTGGAGAAAATGCTGACTGTCAAACTAAACACCATAGACCTTCCTGTAGTTGTCCACCGGGCACAAGCGGAAACCCTACCATCGCATGTCTTGCTATTGCGACCGAACGCATAACTACTTTAGGACCAATGCAAGGACAACAACCCAGTTATCCTGGTTCTCCAATTGAGCCTACTTTTGAAACCTCTACTCATCGATTACCGATAACAGAAATGCCTATTATTTTAGACGAACCGGAGCCACCTGTGCCAATATCCCCTGTTCTTCTACCGGCAATCCACATTGCTTGCGAAAATAAAGATGACTGTCCAATTGACTATTCCTGCATTAATCACCTATGCTACGATTCCTGTGCTCTAGGAATCTGTGGCGTTGATGCAGATTGTAAGATATCAAGTCATAGACCTGTATGCACTTGCCCTCCGGGAACACAAGGAGATCCTACTCGTCAATGTCTAGCGGAAATGACGGTGTCATACACTACCGAGAGTCCCTTGGCAGGCTCTCCGCCAGGCCTTCCTGAGGTTCCCATTGTCTCTGGACACGATCCGACATCTTCGCCTCATCCACCATTAGGAATCTCACCCACTACTTCAACAGAACCCACTTATGACGTTCCTCCACCTCCCCCCACTCCTCCATCGGTAGTAATTGGTTGCGAAAGTAGTGATTCATGTCCGTTCGATAATTCATGTGTCAATAAGTTATGCTTAGACATATGCCATCCAGGAATATGCGGGGAGAAAGCTAATTGTCAAACAGTTGCCCATAGGCCGCTATGCCAATGTCCTCCTGGTACGACTGGAAATCCTACCCTGAAGTGTTCTGCTCTTTCTACGATTCAGCAAGATGAGTTACCACCTCCAATTGCCGTTACCAGCGAGCTTCCGGACGAAACTATAGTTTCGGGAGTCGAGAGTGGAACTCCTATCCCTCCAGCAACAGCCAAACCAACAATCCGTCCAACTGATCCTCCAGTACCTTTGAGGCCAGTGGTTCCTCCACTGACTTCCGTTACAGTAGCATGTGCCAACAACGATGATTGTGATCAAGAAAACTCTTGCATAAACATGTTCTGTTACGACGTTTGCTCCTTGGGCATTTGTGGAGAGGATGCAGACTGCAAGCCTTTAGACCATCGTCCTGTTTGTCTATGCCCACCTGGAATGACTGGAGATCCACAAATACGATGTTCGGCTACAGCAACTCATATACATGACGAACGACCTCCAATAGTATTTATCCCTGCACCAGAAGCTAAAGAGCCAATTTATCCCGTTAGCGGCCCATCATCTACTTTCTTACCCCCACTCACTTCGCAAACTCCTTTACCATTTACACCCACAGTGCCTATTTTCGTACTGCCTAGCACAGAAGCTCCACTGCCTGTAGGTTGCGCAAAAGAGACTGAATGTAGATATGATGAAAAATGCATAAGTGCTTTGTGTGCTAAAACTTGTTCAGTTACTCCGTGTAGTGAAGGTTCTGAGTGTAGACCTGTAGCAGATCATAGCGCAGTGTGTACCCTTATACCACCGATTGGAGTGATTCCGGAGTGCATAATTGATGACGACTGTCTCGATCATCAAGTTTGCATTGATACAGGGTGTCGAGATGCTTGTCTTGCAAATAATCCTTGTGCACCAAATGCTGTGTGTAAGGGTGAAAATCATAGACCACAGTGTTATTGCCCCCCTGGCTATGTTGGAAACCCGCATGTGTCTTGTAAATTACCTGTATTACCAACTACTCCAAAACCGCATGATCCTGTGAAACCGCGCCCCGAGTGTTTGGTCGATGAAGATTGTGATATTTCTCTTGCTTGTGATGATGGAACTTGCCGTGACCCGTGTACATATAAAATAAGCTGCGGCTTCAATGCAGAATGCCTCGTTACAGTGCACTCCCCCTCATGTGTCTGTCAGGCGGGTTTTACTGGTAATCCTTACGTTCACTGCTATCCTCCTACTCCTACTCCTATTCGACCACCTCCTGTAATTGAACCACAATGTCGCGTCAATGAAGATTGTCCACTTGATCGAGCATGCTTCGATGGATATTGTAAGAATCCTTGTATTGAGGCAAACCGGTGTGCTGAGAACGCACTCTGTGATGTAGAAATACACGGCGCCGTCTGCTCTTGCCCTCCCGGTTTAACGGGTGATCCTTACATCCAATGCCTCGAGAGTAAGAATTTCTTCCAAACTTTATTTTCCTCTAAACTACCTAATTTTAGATATATATACATATATGTTTTGGCATGTCAGCACGCTGCATGTTATCCCTGGTAACCTCAGGGAATATTATTTTATTTTATTTTTTTTTAAATAAGCAGTGAAATGTCCAGGGTTGACTTGTGCAACGTGGTAGCATCCAATCTTTATTTCAGTGTTGCATCTTGAAAACTGCTAGGTGACAAATGCATCTTGAATTTTTTGTGTTTGATTTTAAAATTTGCATCTTGATATGAAAACCTATTTTTTAAGAGCAATTTTCAATTCTATTGCACTTCTTCCGGCCGTTTTTTCTTTATTACGTGTAAATAAGGCTACCTGTGTGTTGTAAATATAATGACTACATGTTATATTGATGATGACATTGTATAATAGCCTAACTAAACTAACATAATTTCTGGAGATGCTCTTTGTTTCTAATATTTATTTCTCGTACCCAGCTACTGTGCCTCCTATCGAACCTGAATGTCGCGTTAACGACGACTGCAGCAACGAACTGGCATGCATTGAGTTGCGCTGTCAGAATCCTTGCGCTTTGTACGACAACTGCGCTTCCAACGCTGATTGCTACGTTAATCAGCACCGGCCCGTATGCTCCTGTCCTGATGGATATCAGGGCAATCCCAACGTATTCTGCTTCATTGGTGAGAAAGCAGTTATGAAAAGCATATCTTCTTGCAAATATTTCAACTTTTCGTGTAGCCCATGGCCCTATATAATGAAATAAATATATTATTTAAATTTACCTTTTTTTAGCTGGATGCCGTGATAATTCTGACTGCCCGGTCCAAGAAGCCTGCATCAATGAAGACTGTCGCGATCCTTGCTCGCTACAAACGTGCGGTGTGAATGCCTTGTGTCGCGCTGACAAGCGCAAGGCTATCTGCTACTGTCCGGAGAAATACTCGGTAAGATTGAACAGTTGTCCTTTTATTTATACTAGTATACATCTTCTTACTATTTTGGGAACGAATTTATCGGTTATTATTTAAGCCTGGACGTGGTTATTAGGTTGGGGGTTATGTTGATGCTGCTATATTACGAGTACAAAGGAAGAAAGTTGACACAAGAGTAGATGAAATTAAATTTTAAAATATCTGTTTTTTTGAGTATTTCCCGATTTTTTCTCATGTATCTTTAGGTTTCATAAGGCGTCTTCTACTTTTGCTGCTAATGGAGTTGTGTACTCTTATAGCTACAAAATATATGTAGTCTGCGGTCTAGGCCCGTCGTATGTAGGCAATGTGTGGAATATTAGTGACTTGTGGAAGCCCTTGATTTAGGCCTAGATAGAAGCTACCAGAGAATTCGAATGTATGGTACGTATGAACCCGAGCGTATGAATGCTGTTGGTGCTGTTTGGTTCTCATCGTTCTTTGAACTCATAAAAAATGTGTATCTGAGTTTGGGCATTAAACCAAAGTGCCATGGCTTGTAAATGGTTCCACACAAATCCTTCAAAATATCTCAATTCTGTGCTTTGGAGGGATATCTTAATTGTGCTTCATGTAGTGAGGCCATTACTGTTTGTGTGTTGGCCGCATTTTTTAATTCCCATCTGTGCGCTACTTAATCAAAATTTTGTGATGGGAAGGGTATGCAACAGGGTTCCTGACACAATTTCAGCGATGGGAATGTTCCGTGGGAAATGTTATGTCTCTTGTATGATCTCCTATTGGTTGTTTTATTTTGTTTAATTCTTCCTGTATTTTGATCATAAGATCTGTGGCGAAGGTATGTTCTGAAAATATCTATTACGTGATAGCTAAAAAAATTATGTTTTTCAGGGTGATCCATATGTGGCATGCAGTAGACCGGAATGTCAGACGGATCCTGAGTGTCCGTCTTGGTTGGCTTGCATCAACCAAGAATGTGATGACCCTTGCAACTGCGGCCCAGGGGCTCAGTGTAGGGTCATCAACCACCGACCGCAGTGCACCTGTCCCATTGACCATACTGGGGATCCACACGTTCAGTGCACTCCTAGTAAGTATTCTGATCTTATCTTTATATTTATTAGCTTCCAAGCGGATGTCTACATCCGTCTTCTGAAAAGAAGGGTCTTAACTAAGTTACCCTGCTTCTTCCGTTCAGTCGCTGTCCAATAAGCTTTAACGTACCTCAGTTATTTTTCTGCAGTCTTTAGAATAAATTGCCTCCGGAACAGTGAACTGAGCTACAGATTATAACACTTATTTTATTCATCAGTTCCTCTGGAAGGCCGTCCTGCCCCCGACTGCGATACAGACGGGGATTGTCCCAGTAAGATGGCGTGCTTCGAAGGAGTCTGCAAGAACCCTTGCGAAGAGATTGAGCCGTGCGGTCGCAACACGGAGTGTGGTGTAGTGGACACATTGCCATACCGGACCATGACTTGTGTCTGTCTTGAGGGTTATATCGGAAATGCATATGAAGAGTGCAGACTTAGTGAGTCTTCTCTGATAATTTGTATTAATTTATTATGAAAAATGAAATATGGCATAATGATATGTTCATTTTATACACTTTCATGCCATGAACTAATGCATTTTTTTATTCACGACTCAGATCGACTAACTCCAGTTTGAGGACCTTCAACGTCGTTGTTTTAGGTTGCTAAAAATTTATTAGAGACGGTTGGATGTCATAACAATGAACTGCAGACTTTTCCGTAACTCGCATATTTCAAAACATGATGATGTTTATAAATTCATAAGTTATTAGATGCATTCCTACTTCTACTATGACATTTACTCATTTCATTAGTTCTCCTTTCATTATAAATTTGATGTACCACCACTGACTGCTATTATAATATGAATTAAATATGCAGTTTTTAAGTCGGTATCCCTTGTTTATAATTTGCGACTAACGTTGAGATTGCTCTTCACCCTTTCACTTTATTTTCCACGGAAATCATAGTAACAATATGTTATGCCACTGTAGAGCCCAGGGAGCCTCCAGGCTGTGCCTCAGATGACGACTGCGGCCGCAGTGAAGTGTGCCGTAACCGCCAGTGCCTCAACCCGTGCACTGTGTTGAAGCCGTGTGCGCCCGAAGCTCAGTGCGAGGTAATCAAGCCCAATGTGAGGTAATGAAGTCTAGTGGGAGGTTCTGTAGCCCAGTAGGAGGTAATGTAGCCCAGTAGGAGGTAATGCAGCCCAGTAGGAGGTAATGAAGTCTAGTGGGAGGGAATGTAGCCCAGTAGGAGGTAATGAGGTCTAGTGGGAGGTAATGAAACCCAATGTGAAATAATGAAGCCTATTAAGAGGTAATGAAGTCTATTGGGAGGTAATGAAACCCAGTGGGAGGCAATGAAACCCAGAGGGAGGCAATGAAGTCTAGTGGGAGGCGATGTAACAGTGTGAGATAATGAAGCTCAAAGGGAGGCAATGATGCTCAGTGCTAGGTGGTAATGAGCCCGTAGTGCGAGGTAGTGACGTCGAACTTGAATGATATCTACTTAATTACGTGATTTTTTGAGACTCTTCCCGTTACTGATCTACTTTCAGGAAGAATTGTTTTACGAGTATCTCAACTTTCAGTAATCTTCAATCCTACCTAGTTCGGAATCCGAAAGTTCGGTTTGTGGTAAATTTTCTTACCAGTTGTTGGCATCGATTGATATTGCGTGAAACTTATCGCTCGTCGAAATTAACTCAATAGAAAATGTCAGGTATGCTAACCATTTTCTACCGAGTAATCATCAATTTGATTGACTTCCAAGCGAATATGAACGCATATTGTTTTTGCTGTTGCTTATAGTGAATGTGATTTTTTTTGCGTTGGATACATATCTTCACATTGTTGCTATAAAGCTTGATTTGACTCACCTGTGTGCATTGCCTGTGCGCATTTCCTGTGATGTGTTCAAATATGTTTTTGGAATGTGTATATTTCTTCTATTTTACGATTCATAACCCAAAATATTCTTTAGACTACTTGCAGTCCAGTTCTACAATAAACCGCATTGTTTTCTTTTGACAGAGTAAAACAGTAAAACTTTAATGCTTTGAATTGAAATCCATGAATAATAACTAATTAAAATGAGAAACAAATCGCTTGTACTTATAAATTTTTATGTACCTACAGGTGATCGATAGGAAGCCGAAATGCACCTGTCCTCCGGGATACATGGGCAACCCCAACGTGAACTGCTACCTGAGTAAGATTTTCGTCGAATTATTTCACTTGAAAAAATGTTCGCTTTTTATCCAGTTACTTTGCTGCACATTGTTGTTTTAAAAATAATATCGGGGTCAAAATATTTTATCCAACATACAATATGGATAAAATAGTTACCCTTAGGATACAACATGGTGTATCCTAAGGGTAACTGTTGTATGCTGATAAAATAACATGATTTTGATTATATGAGTAAGAAATACGCTGAGATCAATTTTCTTCCATGCACATTTCAGGTACGTTCAACCTAACTTGATGCATTTATCCGTCGGATAGCTACATTGCTCATTAAAGCGAATTGATTTTAATTTTGTGCAACTCAATGATCATTATCAGATTTAGTGAATATGCTTTAAAATATAAAAATGCTATTCTCAGTTCCCGCAGCCGAGCCGCTTTGCGTCGTTGACCAAGACTGCCCAACGGACCGAGCTTGCACTGAGGAGGTGTGCTCAGATCCTTGCATCGTTGAGGACCCGTGCGGTATCAACGCTCTGTGTCGGACGCAGCAACACCGCCCCGTGTGCTATTGCCCTGCGAGCTGGGATGGCAACCCAAAAGAAGAGTGCTTCAAGCGTGAGTTGTCTCATGTCATATTACACACATAAATGCTATTGTTTTCTGCAGCCTATATAGATATAAATCGTCATCGTCAATGAGCCACATCTACTAACAATTTTCGATGAGAAGACCACACCGTTCGTTCGGAGTGTCCTCGTTTACCGCGCTACTAACAACCTGCTTGGACCTTAACCTCGCGTGGCCGTGTGCGTCAAGGTAAGCAGATAAACTGATCAGTGTTTGAATTTTACAGCTGACTGCACCAAGGATTCTGAATGTGTATCGGAAAGAGCGTGCATCAACCAGCACTGCGTGGATCCGTGCACCTACAACGGTCCTGCCTGCGGTATCGATGCTAAGTGTCGCCCCATCATGCACAGAGCTCAGTGCTACTGCCCGGTAGGCATGCAAGGAGACCCATTGACAGCGTGCATCACTGTTGGTTGCCGGTCCAACGACGATTGTCCTGATCACAAAGCTTGCGATCGTCTTAACAGAGTTTGCATTGAGGTCTGCACGAGCACCACGTGCGCGGTGGGGGCTGATTGTAGAGCCAAGAACCACGCTGCTTCGTGCTTCTGTCCTCCGGGGTACTTCGGCAACCCCTTCCGTCACTGCTCAAAACGTGAGCATTGCAAGCTGGTTGCTAATACTGCGCTAACAATGTTTTTCTGAATTAGTCAAATGAAATTTTGATAATACAAATGTAGTATCGACGTTTTCAAGTCTATTTAAATTTTTTTACGAACGTTTTTGTAAATATATTCGTCTTTATCATGTTTTATTTGCATTCTTCAGTGAAACCTACGTTAGTTTTTATCAAGCTGAAATTGATAAGCTTGCGCTTTTAACGTATCAAATACTCTCCCTTATGCATAGACTGCATTTCTCAAAAGTTCTTATAATTAACAACAATGAACATCGTGCCCAGCTCCTCTGGTGGACTACCCATCGACACCGCCGCCAATCGAGCCCGAGTGTCGGCGCGACAGCGACTGCCCCTCAGAGCACGCTTGCATCAACGCGCTCTGCCAGAACCCGTGCGCTCAGGAGTCGCCGTGTGTGGACCAGCAGGAGTGTCGGGTGGTCGACGACGAGCCGCTCAGGACCATGGTGTGCGAGTGTCCTCCTAACCAAATACTGATGGAGGGAGGCGGCTGCGTACGACCAGGTCAGTTTTATCCATCGGGATTATATACAATAGTCACGTGTTCATTAAAACTGTTTTACAACTTGGTTAATGGTACGACGAAATTGAACGCGAGTTCGACCAAACCAAATGGCAAGCAAATTTTTTGGACAACTTCCTTCCCACTGAACGATCTTTTTTGCCATAAGATATTTGTAATAAGTTTTTCTATTCTTGTCATTCTTTTATAGAAATGCAGGTCCAGAATAATTCATTATTCTATTTCAACTGACAAATTTTGTTTTTATCATTAAGTTATATGGAAAAACTCCCTAAAGATACTGGTACCTCTATTGCAAAGCATATCTTCAGGCTGTCTCACGGCTGTTGAAATGAGCAGGAGCAGTTGTACCGGAATGCCAAGTGGACCCTGACTGTGACACGGACGAGCTATGTGATGACGGCACATGCAGACAAGTGTGCAGAGTGCAGCGGTGCGGTACTAACGCTGTCTGCACTGCAGAGCTGCACACGCGATATTGCACCTGCGCACCAGGCTACATCGGCGACCCGTATACCTTCTGCCGCAAAAGTACGTCTTACAGCAGCTGTGGAAACATTACCGTGCTATCGAGAAAAGTTCAGGACTGAACTGAAGTATATATTATACCTTGGCCTAGTCAATTTGAGCTTATGATATTTATTTTTAATGTTAAGTCTGCCATACGTATTTTTTTATTCCCCCACCTGCAACCAAACCGTAAAAAACGAAATTTTATTGCTTTTCAATTATAAAAACGAATTTTATAGCAGACATTAAAAACAAGTATCTAGAAACAGGTTAAAGAACAAGACGACATAACTCGCACGTAGATCCAACTGGAATCTTTCTACTTGTTTCGTCTGGCTAAATTTTGCGCATGACCTGGTCATACTAATGCCATATTGTTATGCCTCTGAATAATCTATTTTTTAAATCGTGAGCTGTCCAAAATCCATCTATATCTAATCCTAAAGCTTTTTTTCAATCAAAATCGCTGAGGTTGAATGTATGTATAAGTTTTTATTGCAATGTCATTTGACAGGGACGAAACTTGAATGCAATATTTCTATGATATTATCGATGACTCACGCGTCCAGGTCCGCCAGTGTTGGACTCTCCAGCACCTGAATGCGTGAGAAACGATGATTGTCCGGACGACAAATCTTGCGTGAACGAGCTGTGCGTGAACCCTTGCGTGCACGACCCGTGCGCGCGCAACGCGTTCTGCATGGTGCGTGACCACGAGCCGCGGTGCACCTGCCCGCCCGGCTACACAGGGGATCCAAAAATCACGTGCTCCCTTGGTAAGTACCTCCTTCTTTTACATGGAATCTTCATAATTGAGCTATACTGCACGTTAGCAGGTTCGATTTTCTTCCAAAGTCATATATCTTGCCAATCTCCGTTCTCCCATTTTTATGAACGTGTATTTGTACCTTTAGCATGCTATGAGTTTTCAGCGTATTATGTCTTGCACCTTTGCATGCGTTTCTTATTTCTTTGTTGAATCTACCTCGTGTAGGTTTTGATTTGCCTGTTACCTTCTGTCTCGTGTAGCAGGAATGTTTTTTGAAAAGTGTTCATCGTGCGAGAACGTAAAACAAAAGGTATTTCTTGACCGAAATGTTATATTTATTAGCACCAATTAATTTTGCTACTAAAAATCTGGCCATTTATATTCATCAAGTTTCAACATTCAAACAATGTCATGTGAACCTAAATGTTATGTTTATTAACAGCAATTAATTTTACTAAAAATCTGGCCATTAACATTAATCAAGTTTTTACTAATTATCTTTGATATAATATTTTGTATGGTTGTACGAATTAGTTTTTAGTTAATTCTCCGCTTGCCGAAGGAAAATGTGCATTCCATCTTATTTTTTGATTCAGGATTTTGAACTTTGTAACGTATCAATAGTTGCATTCAATTTTGGCATTTTCTCGGCCTACTCTTTCTTATAGGGCTTCAGTTCTTCATAATTCCAAGCAATGCTTTCATTTCTTTTCGCTACTTTAGACGTGGAAGGACTTTCCAAGTAATGCAGCGACCTGACAAACTCGGATTTTCTTAATTTTTCATTTCTTAAAGTGAAGGTTATTTTTAAAGCATTCTATTTCTCTTCTGTCCGACGTAAATAGCACATTCATTTTGTTTATTATTTATGCGCGTGAACATTAAACTCTCGAAGTAAAGATTGATAAATTATGTCAGCTTTGTTACTGGTTTGTATTCGTGTTTATCAGTTTTCTGTGTTCTTGAGCTCAGTCTTGTGCGACACATATTCGTTGCTTGGAACTTTTTTTGAATCTTTGAAAGAAAATCGTACGTTGCGTCCAAAGCATTGCAAAGTTCAAGTGCATATAATCTACCAATTTTTCTTCTTGATACCTTTTTTTGCCTCTATTTTTTTAACTTGGTTCTAATTTCCTTGCTTCACCGATAATAAATTGCTGACCTATCAGACAAAGTAAGAGACATAACTTGCTCAAGGCTACTCATAGCGAGTGGTATGCACTCACGTTTTCACGCGACACTGTCCATAAGGCCTACTAGCAAATTCATCCCTGTCTCCGGTGAAATTAATGAGTGCTCTATGATTTTAACTTATTATTTGATGCACCAAACTAGCACGCGCTAGCATCAATGCCACGGCAGAATGCTTGAGCGATGCTGAGTGTCCGACCAACCTGTGGTGCCAAGGCGGCCAGTGTCGCCCTCCGTGTCTCAATTTTTGCGCCCCTCAAGCTTCTTGTCTCGTGAGAGACCACAGACCAATATGTTCCTGCCCACACCAAACCGCGGGCAATCCTGTACAAGCATGTGTCAAAAGTAAGCTTCAAACTTATGTAGCCAATAATTTTGTGACTGTGTTCTTTCATATGTTGTATACATTGACGAATATAACTGACTGTTTCTCTTGAATTTCTTTAGCTTTTTATTTTTTCGAATTGACCATATAACTTGCCAAATTAGTCTTTCTTTCCTTTCTTAACAAAATCTGTTTACTAATTGTTTCTGTGTATTTACAACAGTCGGCTGCTCTGTTAACTCAGACTGTTTACCCACCGAACAATGCCTCAATGGCAAGTGTCGAAATCCTTGCTCGTTTGGTAGGCCCTGCCCACCTTCTTTCACTTGCACCCCACAAAATCATTTTCCTCAATGCACGTGCCTTGAGGGCGTTGCCAATTTGCTTCAAAAAACATGTGATATACCAACGTGTCAATCGTCAGAAGACTGCCCTGAAAACCTTGCATGCTATCAAGGGAGATGCACTAACGTGTGTGAACTCGTGAAGCCTTGTGGAACTCGGGCTCTCTGTGAAATGGTAAATAGATCTCCTATCTGTTCGTGTCCGAAATCTCTAACTGGTGATCCATATGTTGCATGCAAAGAATTTGATAAACCGAGATGCCAGAACGACCTAGAATGTGACCCTGATGAGGGCTGCTTCAGTGGAGTTTGCAAAAACCTTTGCACTCGTATGAACATATGCGCTGCAAATGCAAATTGCCGAGTAAACAGTGCTGGAATTCATAAGTCTGCGTACTGCGAATGTAAAGTAGGATTTACTGGTGACCCCTACACTTTGTGCTCGACTAGTATCGGCCCGAAATCTGATTGCACTAGTGATGCACAGTGTAGTGAAGATTTGCATTGTGATAGCGGCACTTGCATTGACCCATGTGATAACAACGATGCCTGTAAGAACAGTGGCGCCTTGTGTCGTGTTATGAAGCACAGGGCCATGTGTTACTGCCCTCCTGGTCTCACTGGTGACCCTACATCTCGCTGCACTGACACTGAGTGTACCTCTGACCACGAGTGTACTGTAGACAGTATTTGCATTAGCGGTCGATGTGAAAATGCGTGTTCTATCAACAACAAATGTGTTACCAATGCTCTGTGTCATTCAGACAATCATGCAACCCAGTGCATGTGCCAGCCAGGGTTTACTGGTGATGCTTATAAAGAGTGCTACGCTATTCAGTGTCTCATAGATTCTGACTGCGCCGATTCCCTTGTATGCAGTAATAATAGGTGCGTAAATCCATGCAAAACTGAAAATCCTTGTGGACGGACTCAAGTCTGTGACGTCATTAATCATCGCATATTGTGCACATGTGAAAATGGATTCATCCTTAACAACGACAATAATTGCGAACCGAAGCCAGGCAAGCAGCTATCAAACTGTATCGCTGACTCAGACTGTTCAAATGAATTGGCCTGCATGTATGATGAGTGTAAAAACATGTGCGATGAGAAACCCTGCGGTATTAATGCTACATGTCGAATGAAGCACAAGAACAGCAGTGCCATGATGATATGTGAGTGCGAAAAAGGCTACGTCGGAGATCCCTTCGACGAGTGCGTCCTCTTGGCCCGAGTTCCGTCTGGCTGCTCATCGGACAGCGATTGCCCTTGGACCGAGGGTTGCAACAATGGGCGTTGTTCCGATCCCTGTACGGAGAATGCATGCGGAGAGCGTGCCACTTGCCAAGTCCAAGACCACAGACCCGTATGCGTCTGCCCTCTCAGACATGGTGGCGATCCTCAAATTCTCTGTTCACCTGGTGAGTGTCTAAATTTAGTATTCCATTTCTTTGGTTGGTCGAATGAAATATTTTTAAAATCAAATTACTTTTATGTTCCATTTGTGTTCGTCATTGCCTATGTATTGTAAATGTTCCACTCATTCTATTTTTTTTCAGTTGGATGTCGTAGCAACAGTGATTGCCCAAGCTCGTCAGCTTGCATCAACGAACGATGCCTCGACTCGTGCGTTGCAAACACGCCTTGTGGTGAAAATGCCGTATGTTCTCCAACCGCCAACTCATTTCACTGTGAATGCGCAGTCGGATACACAGGAGATCCCTACGTGGGCTGTCGCTTGAAGGAATGCACCGACAATAGCGAGTGCCCCAACCACCTCAAATGTGATGATAACAAATGCGAAGATCCCTGTCATGATGCACGGTGTGTCCAGAACGCAGAGTGTACTGTCGTCAATCACGAAGCTGTCTGCATGTGTGCTGAAGGTTTCACAGGAGACCCAAGCAGATTCTGTGAGAGACTGAAACTCTCTGGTTGCCGAGAAGATGTCGATTGCCCTAACCTTTTGGCTTGCATTAACGGAAAGTGCTTAGATGTCTGTGAAACACTGAAGCCTTGTGGAAAAAATGGTCTCTGCAAAGCTTTTGAACGGAAGTCCACCATCACTGTTGCGTGCAGCTGTGCCGACGGTCATGATGGAGATGCGCTCACAGCTTGTCGACCAGGTTGGTTGATGTCTGGCAACTATTGTTTTTCCAGTCACAGTTGTTTTCAATTTTTTGAGGATTTCGATTGATATAATGCGATTCCAAAATTTTGATACCATATTAATTATTTATTAATTATTTTGACCAATATTAATTATTGACGGATTAAGTAACGCCTATGATAAAATTGTGTAAGTAAGTATTATAATAAATCGTAAAATATTCCCGTTAGGGATTTAACAGAATATATTTATTCATGGAAGTACTATCTAGCCGTAGCATTAGTCTTCCATATTTATTTCATGCAAACTGGCATGGCGGGTGCCTCACAAGCACACCTACTAAGCCCTTGTGATGCCACGGACTTTATTTCTGAGGAATTTTTATTTTTTTCTGCAGTAATTCAACCAAAGTCTGGTTGCGAGGGCGACGAGGATTGTCCTCTTGAGCTGGCTTGTCAGGATGAGCGTTGTGTCAGCCCGTGCCCCGCTGGCTGCGGTGTCAACGCTTCGTGCTCAGTGTCTGACCACAGAGCCGTGTGCCACTGTTGGAATAATTACGCTGGGGACCCGAAGATCGGCTGTCATAAAGGTATGTTTGCCCCATTCCTTCCTATGCTACAGAGATGGTGTTTGGTGCGATGACTATGAAATGCCTCGTGGTATGAAAATATACAATATTGGAAAATCAGAATTCGTGGCCTCGTCCTCTTGGGGTGTAGAATGAGTAAATGATTGTTTCATTCCATAGTTCTCTCACTATCCCCAAAATTTATATCGACACAACTACGTTTGAGCATCAGTGATCAGTAGCTTCGAATGGAACATCTGTTAGTCAGGATTTTGAGCAACATGATACTCGTTTTATAACTTCGACGCGTTTTAGATTATGTAATTGCTTTATCTAATGTCATATTTACGCAATTTTCGTTTTCCCTCAACAGTGGACTGTAATCGCAATGAAGATTGTCCTGAGCAAGAAAGCTGTGAAAACTTCGTCTGCGTAGATCCATGCCAAAGAAACAATTTGTGCCCTCCGACTGCCATGTGCTACACAAAATCCAACAAAGCAACATGCAAGTGTCCTCCTGGAACGGAAGGAGACCCTATGGTCAAGTGCTCGCCAGTAGGGTGCACATCCTCTCAGGAGTGTTCTGAGTCTGAAGCCTGCATCAACAGAGCCTGCGTTAACCCGTGCAGTGATGCTTCCCTCTGTGGAGCCGGAGCTCAATGCAAAGTGGAAAACCATAATCCGGTCTGCAAATGTCCTCGGGGGATGACTGGAGACCCATTCATTCGCTGTGAAAAAGTAACCAATCTCACAGGATGTGTTAATGATAGAGACTGTCCTGTTGGTTTTGCTTGCATCTACGAAGGCTCACCTGTAAAATATCATTCTAAAGTATCATCTGTCTACATAAGATTTGATGACAAATCAAGCGGAACGGTGTGTCGAGATCTTTGCTTTGAGCGAGAGCCCTGCGCTAACAATGCAATTTGCACTGTGCTCGAGACTGAGCCGCGACGCACCGTCAGCTGTGCATGTCCTCCAGGTCATCACGGAGATGCCAAAATTGAGTGCCGTAAAAGTAAGTTTTTGGGATGACAGGTCGCCTCACGGCAAATCAATTTGCTGGAGTGCTGCAGTTAAATGTTGAATCTGTTGCATACCTCCCATAGCGTCTCAGTCTAATAAGATTTGGATGATATAAATATGTGTTTCATGGAATTGAACCTAAAGTAAGCATAGTGGAACAAGTTTTTCGCTGTTGAGAATAGATATAAAGTATGTTCAGACCATTCTTCTCACTTTCATACGATGAAGCTACTTATAGTGTTTCAACTTGAAACAATCCAAACTAGTTTGTGAAAAGATATCCTTCCTAAATATGGTTTGTAAGATTTGAGTGTACTTTGAAATTATGATGTTCTTCTTGCATTCAAGCCATTTTTAATAAATTTGATTAAAAATTTTGAAAATAACCTTTTAAAAATTTCATAATTACTTACCGGAATTTGTGCTGCTATTTTGAAATATAACACCCAATGCTTATTACTAATCATTTTAATATTGTCATTTTTTTCCAGTTCCTACTCAAGGAGGCTGTCGAAGAGATTCAGACTGTATATTCAGTGAAGCTTGTATAGATGGCCTTTGCCGAGACCCGTGCAATTGCGGAGTCAACGCGAAGTGCCAGCTCGTTGATCATAAGCCACTGTGCTCATGTTTGCCGGCCTACCTTGGTGATCCGAACTTCTCTTGCCAAAAAGGTAATTTTCCCATTACACATCGTGTTATAATGCCCATAAGAACAATTTTTCACCTTTTATGTCCTTATTTGATAAATACTTAAACGTGACTTTTCCTCTCATGGTTGTTTCTCACCTTCAGGTGCCTGCCGAGAAAACCTCGATTGTCCTCTGGATCGTCGCTGTGAAAATGGCACCTGTACTGACCCCTGCCTCTTCGATTCTCCGTGCGATGATACAGCTCAATGTATATCTGACGGGCACGAAGCTCACTGTCAGTGCCCTACAGGATCAATTGGAAATCCATTTGAGAAATGTATAGCAGTGGGGTGCAAAGTGAACCAAGACTGTCCGAACCAGTTGGCATGTATAAATGACAAGTGTTCCGACCCATGCCAGAACAACGGTCGATGTTCTGCAAAACAGTGCACTGTTGAAAATCACGAAGCCATGTGTCTGTGTTCGTTCCGACCTTCAGAGAAACAGACAGCGAGCGTGTGCAACGCTAACATCGTTACTGCATGTCTGTCAGATAGAGATTGTGGTGTGGGCAGGGTTTGCAAGCGAGGGCAGTGCACGAATCCATGTGATGACAACGAGGAACAATATCAATGTGCACGCAATGCTCTTTGCCATGTTGTTGATGCCTTGCCCTTCAAGTCTGTCGTCTGCACGTGTCCTCCGGGATTCTCCGGAGATGCTAAGAAACTTTGTATTGAAAGTATGATGTTTTTGCATTATGTATATTCTTCTTTCCCTGTCCTTACGTTTAAGGAAATATTTATTTTCATGCATTGTTGCGTATGGTTTGTTAATTTTTTGTCATATGGTACATATGAACCACCTCTTTCAGAATTAGAATAATAATACAAGGTATATTTGAACTAGAAACTGCTGGTCCTCGCGAGACTTGCACTGTCGACGATGACTGCCCAGAAGAATTGGCTTGTTTGGATGGAGTTTGTTACAACCCGTGCCTTTGTGGCAAGGACGCCACTTGCAGAGTAGTCAACCGCAGGCCCGTTTGCTCATGCTCACCTGGTTACATTGGAGACGCCAATGTGGAATGCAGAATATGTGAGCTTCTAACACTAATCTATTAACTTTGCCATTTCTTTGATAAATTTCATGTTGCCACACTACTCTTAGTAGGCAATGAAACTAACTATAATTTTTTCTATAACATTCTTTGAACACAATCTGATATACAAAAAGTAACATCATCACTGTGTTACTACAAATTGCTAATATATTTCCAACTTTTACCAATAACAGCTGGATGTTCTTCCAATACGGACTGTCCACTAACCAAAGAATGCATCAACGGTAATTGCACTGACCCTTGCAAAGCCCGAAGCCCGTGCGGCTCTCGAGCCGAGTGCTTCGTTGTCCAGAACCAAGCAAGGTGTCGGTGTCCTCCTGGTACTACTGGCGATGCGTACAACAAATGCTCGCCAATTGGCTGCAGAAGTGATAGCGAATGCCTCAATGACTTCATCTGTTACGAAGGAGACTGCAAGGATCCTTGCTTGTTCACAACTTGCGCAGCTAATGCCAAATGTTCGGTAAAGAGCCGTGCCGGTGTATGCGACTGCCTGCCAGGTTACGAGGGCAACCCATACAAGATTTGTGCTCGCTCTGTTGTGGGCTGTAAGACAGATTCAGACTGTCACACTGGAACAGCGTGTTTAAACGCAAGGTGTCGCGATCCTTGTGATGCAAAGCCTTGCGGAAACAATGCTATCTGTTCGGTCATAGAATCTCTGCCTTTCAAGTCAACCAAATGCGAGTGCAAGCAAGGATACTTGGGTGATCCTTTCATTCAGTGTCTACCGAGTAAGTTTACTAATGTTATTTACCTTAATAACAATGACTTCTTAATAATTATGACATACCATTTCAATTTATTTCATAACCTTGATATTAAATGGTCTTATCCACTATGTGCACTAATTCATTAACTTTTTACAACAGCTTCGATAACGGATGATATCTGCCAAAAAGATGATGATTGTGAAGAAGATAAAGCTTGTCAGTCTGGCCGCTGCACAGACCCGTGCAAGTGCGGCGAGCGAGCCATCTGCTCTGTGAGCCAACACAGGCCCGTCTGTACCTGCAGCAAGGGTTATGAGGGAGACCCTGAGCAAGCGTGTTATGCCAGTAAGATCTGTGATGATGAATGCCTTACACTTCTGTGTCGTGACACTTTCTGCATAACTCATGACTACTAACTTAATACGTCTTATCTTGATTGTGTGTTGCACTAGCAGAATCTTTCAGCTATGCGATTTTTCTTACTTCCTGTTGTGACATTTACGCTTTATTTAATCTTATTACAAAACACCATGTGAACAATACATTTAACTTGGTAACAACTCTATGGATTATCTCTACTGATTGTTAACACAAACTTACGTTTCCATGATTAAACCTAACATGTTTCTAATTTCTAACCAGTTGGTTGCACGACCACTTCGGAATGTCCTAGCGACAAGGCCTGCTTCAACGGCAACTGCGTAAACCCATGCCTGGTGGACAATCAATGTGACACGTATGCGCAATGCCGGCCTCAAGACCACGAGGCACGGTGCTTCTGTCCTGATGGCAGGCAGGGAGACCCGTACAAAGGTTGCGCTGTAGTTGGCTGCAAAGTGAACAGCGAATGTCCGCCTGACCACATGTGCCTCAATAGCAAGTGCTTAGACCTGTGCACTCACAACAACACTTGTGGCAGAGGAGCTGTGTGCTCCGTGCTCAACAATCAGGCGTCATGCACGTGTCCGCAAGGCCAAAGAGGCAATCCTGAAGTTGCTTGCGTCCCAAAACAGGATATCAGATGCCTTTCTGACTTCGACTGCTTAAATGGCCTTGTATGTATGGACAAGCAGTGCAAGAATCCATGCGAAGTACTTCAGCCGTGCGAAAAACCTCTGCAGTGTTCTGTTGTTGACTCGTCTAACATCCGTACGATGGTTTGCAAGTGTCCTCCTCTCATGGTGGTATCGGAGAAAGAAATCTGCTCTGAACGTAAGCAAGATGCAATTCCATTTAGGATTTTTTATTATTATATCAGGACCATGTACACTTCCTTGTTCTTTGTGCTTTAATCGTCACTAATCGTCATCCATTATTAATATACTTGATCACACGCTCACGATTATTAACTGATGGCCAGAGTATGATGTTCTAATTATTGCTTTCATGTTTTAATTATTTTATTTTTCAGCAATTGCACCATCACGGAAGATCCAACATTTAACTCATGCCATTTGATCTTTCTTCTCTTTAGTTGAGATTCCCATCGGAGTAGGCTGCCGTGCGGACAGTGACTGCCCGTCCGACAGAGCGTGCGTCAACACTCAATGCGTGATGCCCTGCAACTGTGGCGATCACGCCGAATGCACCATTGTTGATCACAGGCCGTTGTGCGTCTGCCTCGAAGGATACCAAGGAGACCCAATAACTGGATGCTACAAAGGTATTACCTACAATAAGTGTCGTGAATTGAGAAACCTGAACGAACTTAAGACAGGGGATTTTAGTCCCATTTTGAATAGTAATTCTTGTTGAATGCATCTTTTAATTTTTCAATTTTATTTACAGTTGGCTGCAGCGTGAATGAAGAGTGCCCGTTGGACAAGATGTGCTACAACAGCGTCTGCGTTAACCCTTGTTATGTGAAGGACCCGTGCGCCATCAATGCAGAATGCTATCCAGAAATCCATGAAGCAAAATGCCGATGCCCTGTAGGAATGATTGGTGATCCATTCACCAAATGCGACGTGTCAGGTTGCAAAGAAAATTCTGACTGTCCGACAGACAAAGCGTGTCATAATCGAAAGTGCATTGACCCATGTGCCCATACTCGTGAATGTGCTCCCAATGCTGAATGTTATGTCTATCAACATGTTGCTGGCTGTAGATGTCCACCCAACTATCCTTTCGGAGATCCAAGACTCATGTGTGAAGACAGACCCGTCTTATCTGACATCAAGCCTCAGTGTGTTGTAGATGGAGATTGCCCATCGCAGTTTGCGTGTATTAACCAATATTGCAGAAACCCTTGTTATGAACTAGATCCGTGTCATGAGTCTGCGATGTGCAAGGTGGTCGATTCACTCCCAGTTCGCACAATGGTCTGCGAATGCCCTGATGGGTATCTCATACAGGAAGATGGTACCTGCAAGCTAATTGATTTATTACCACCTCCTGAATGTAGATCAAACAGCGATTGTGGGGAACTATCTGCGTGTGTTAACAGACAGTGCAAAGATCCATGCGAATGTGGTCCTAATGCCGACTGTGACGTAGTAGATCATCGAGCCATATGCACGTGTCAAGTAAACTACTTGGGAACTCCTGAAGCAGGTTGCTTCCCTGTTGGTTGCAAGGTAGACCCGGAATGTGCTGACGATCATGCCTGTTATGAAGGAGTTTGTGCAAACCCATGCCTAGTAAACAATCCTTGTGCTTCAAACGCTGAATGTTACGCAACTGGACATCGCGCTTACTGTCGCTGTCCTATAGGACTTAAGGGTGACGGCTACAACGAGTGTCTCATAATCGGTTGCAGATCGAATTCGGATTGTCCTCCAAATCACGGATGCATCAACGAGCAGTGCGCCGATCCGTGCCTTAACAATCCATGTGTTCCTACAGCTGAATGTGTGTCCTTGGATCATACTGCCAAATGCCGATGTCCTGTTGGAACTGCCGGAGATCCCAATGTTGAGTGCCTTCCAATACGGCATCCAGTTTGCTCCGTCGACAGTGAGTGCCCATTACAGTTGGCTTGCATTAATGAAGAGTGCATAAACCCTTGTAAACATTTTGAACCTTGCCATGAAACTGCAAACTGTCGAGTGATTGACACGGAACCAATGAGGACAATGTCGTGCGTATGCGAGGACAGTGAAGTTACTAGAGAGGATGGAGTTTGTACCCTCGTTCCAGTCATCAGACCTGTGTGCGAGGCCGACAACGAATGCCCTCCAAAAGAAGCTTGCATCAATGGATTCTGCAAAGATCCTTGCCAATGCGGAGCCAATGCTAATTGTGAAATATTAGAGCACCATCCCGTTTGTACTTGCGAAGCAGGTTACGAAGGTGATCCAGAGGTTGGTTGCTACGATATTGGTTGCTTCAGCAATGACGATTGCCCTGGTACTCACGCATGTAAAAATGCTAAATGTGTTCCTGTGTGCGGGCCTGAAAATGAGCCATGTGGCCGCGAAGCAGAATGCCAAGGAGTAGAGCACGAAGCAATGTGCATCTGCCCACCAGGATCACGAGGAAATCCCAGAACGCAATGCATTGCCATTGGTTGTGTCGGTGATGATGCTTGCCCCAATGAACGAAGCTGCATCAACCAGCAATGTATCAGTCCTTGTGGCTTCGATCCTTGTCAAGACCCTGCTGAGTGTGCAGTAGAAGGACATGAGGCTACTTGTCCATGCCCACCAGGATTTAACAAAACTGCCCATAATGGTTGCGAAAAGAGTAAGTCCGAATACTTTTAGGATCTATTGTGAACCTTGATACAATAATATTTTCATTAATAATTGTTTATGAACTAAAGTCTAAGAATATAGAAATCAAGCTCACCCAACTTTTAAAGCTGATTTATGTTTTCAAATACTAACAATCTTCGCTAATAAATCTCTATGCTGATATCCCCAGTCATCGTCGGATGTCGCGTGGACGCTGACTGCCCGTCACAAACAGCTTGCGTCAATGGCCAGTGCATCAATCTTTGCGGCTTGGATCCTTGCGGCAAATTCACTGAGTGTCGCATGGTCGACACGCTGCCAATTCGCCTCGTTGCTTGCGAATGTTTGCCGGGCTACCAAGGCGATGCCGATGAGATATGCTACCCAGGTATTCCTCAACGAAGTTCTGTGTTTTTTGTTTGCGTGAGCTAACCAAGTACTTATAGCATGGTACACTAATTCGCCTCTACTTACCGGTCAAATTTTTACCTTAGCTTTGTATTTTATCAATGGTTGTAACACAAATGCTATCACGTACTTGCTGTCATCATGATCCGCTTTCGAACCCTACCTACTTTTTCTTTGGCATTTTATCTTTGATGCAGTATTTATTTCAGCACTTCATATAGACGTACGTAAGACTTATTACAGTCGATATTTTTAACGACCGACATGCATGAGACGCCAGAATTAATTTTCTGTGTGCAACATGAGATGTGAGACGCAATGGAAAGCATGAGATCAATATTTTTTTAAGTCACACCTTCAGTTTACTTTATCTTGAGGACGCTTCTTTTCTCACCACATTTCACTATTCGACGATCCGTGATATTTTTGCATAGTTCAACAGGCATATTAGTTTTGTCTTTACCAAGATTATACGCTCTAGGAATTCCACGTGTGTAACTGCATAATTCATTTAATTTACAAACGTCATGGATGACAGTTAATTTCTCTATGTTCGGTTGTTCAAATTTTTTATAATTAAGTTTAGAAAAATATTGGTGCGCTGAAACAATCTCGGTAATATTTCGAAGTGCTTTTACTAACACATGCTTGTACTAATGTATTTTGGTTAACTTCATTTTTACTTGCATGAAATTTGTAGCGCATTGATTAACACGGTGCATCACGTAAAGACGATATTTGCAAAATAATTCATTCACGTATCGTAGAGCCACAATATTAACGCTTGTTGATTATTTTAACCAAGCTTTTTATTTTAACAGAGCGATTTTCACATTAATTCGAATGCTTTTAATATGAACTCATGCTTCGTTTTTTCTGTTACAGGTGAAGCTTCACTCACATGATCCTTGGTGCTTACTCGCATGACCACGCTTCGCTTTGTTGCTATGCTTGTGTAGCTTAAGTCTTGTATTTTTTACCTATTATGTTCCATTTTTAACAATGTTTAGTCGTAGCATGACTTTTTATGACTTGTGTTTCGTATAAGCAATAAATCTGTTTTATTTTCTGTGATTGTCGGCTGTGCATGCATTTTTTATTAATAATATTGATGTGTCATTTTGCGTGTTTTAGTATGTGTTTTATGACGATGTTCTCTAATAGTCTTAAATTATAAGTATCGCTTAGTAACCCATATGCTCCCCATAGCCAGTTCTTTGAACTTTACTTTGTATGAGAAAAACGTAGTAAGTTAGAAATTTGTTGCAGTAACATCACCATCACTGCGTATTTTTTCTACAGTAAAGTTCGATGTACATTCTTGTTACTTGCATTTTACAGGGAACCTCTCTGTAAAATTTTGTAATTAATTTGCTTTAATAATTTATTACGATCATGAAATGGGAGGTTTTTATTTCATTCTCCATGATTGAACATAACGTGATAATTTTCCATCAAAATCATCGAGAGCAAAGACAGAAAATTTCATTAGCGCCATAGTCATCATGGTCCTGTCCTAGTACTGTTTAGTTTGTGGTTTGTAATCTCAAACAATAAATTAAATTTTTGCTCTGTAATGTTGACATGAAAAACTTACTTGCAAATGTGTCTGGAAAAAAGTTATTTAAAAAATCTTGGAAGTTGAATTACGTAACTTACGTTCAACTTTTTTCAGTGGCGGTGTGTCCGATCGAGAAGGGTTTCATTACGGACGACGAAGGCAAATGCTATTGCCCACAAGACAGAGGCTTCTACGTGGACGACAATGGTAACTGCGCCCTCTGCCGCACGGACCTCGGCTTCATACTGACTGAAGATGGACTCTGCATTTGTGATCCAGCCAAGGGTTACGTCGTCACTCCTTCTGGAGTTTGCGATTGCCCCATACCGATGATCAAAGACGAGAATGACGTCTGTATTCGTAAGTGTTAATAAATAAAGAATGCTTCCAGTATGAATCATATCTGTGACAAATATTTCTCAATCTGCTGGGAAACCGTCTGCAGCCACTGTTCGTTGATGTAGTAGAGCTATTCCCTATAAATCTGTCAGCTCATTGATAAAATAGTTCGCCTTTCTGCCCACGAGGGTTAGTTCGAGGTTCATCTTCGAAATGATGCATGTATTTACTTTCTTTTCAACTCACCAGCGATAAATATGGGCTCCAACTTATTCTGTCCAAAGAGGGCACCTTGTAATACAATGTTCTAGGTAAGTTTTCCTTGTGTAACAATGTGCTTGTTTTCTGTCACCCAGTGGCAACTCCGCCGCCGCTTCGGCCCGGTTGTGAGGTCAACGAGGACTGCACCACAGACCGAATGTGCGACCGCGGCGCTTGTGTGGCTCCGTGCGGTTTTGACCCTTGTGCCAAATACGCCCTCTGTATTGACGCTAACCACACGGCCATTTGTGTCTGCATTGCCGGCTACTCGGGTGACCCTTACAAGGAAAATGGATGCAGTAAGTTTGGAAGTACTATTGTTTGATTTATTGTAATTCTAGCTAATATGACGCACTTAATTTTTATGTCAGCTGTTTATATGAAGTGAAAGTTACATTTTCTGTATAACGATGAATTTGTTGTTAATGTAAAATATTTCTCTGTGAATATATTTGTATTAGTTGTTTCTACATCAAATAATGCAAGCATATTCAGTGTTTCGATTATTTTATACGCTCAGAAGTCAATAGATAGATATAAGTAAGATATTTACCATTAAAGAAAGTGTGAGTTATTTTCCTTTTCTTTATTTTCTCGTACACGAACTTCATTACTGTTTTTCGCAACTAATTACTTTTGAATGAGTAATCACTAATTATTCTATTAATAACCTCGATGTTCGTTCCGCAACCGACACAGGACTGTTGGGGAGTCTCACGGTAGTAATTTAGTTTCTCTTCACAAATCACAAGCCCGTCAGGAAAATTTCCGTCATCCTAAAATTGCCTTTGATATTTTTTGCCATTTTGTGACCAGTGGCATGCAAAGGAGTTACCCTCGATGACTGTTCCACTTGAAATTTCATAAATGCCCCATTCGTCCACCCAACAGAACCGACGTTTGCACGAACGGACTTCCCTCGTCCAGACATGGTCGTCAATTGTCTCGCTGACGGAGTCCAGGTTGACATCAACGTCGGCGACCCGGGCTTTAATGGAGTCATGTACGTCAAGGGATACTCCAAGAATGAAGAGTGTCGTAAAATGATTCGTCCGGACGTAGACGTTGGAACTATCGATTTCAAAGTCAAATTCAACACTTGTGGACTTATTCACGAAGACGTAAGTCAGAACCTTTTTGCATCGTGTTGTTACTCGTGTATGTATTTATATTGAAATGAAAAAATTATTTTATAGGGCTTCATATTCTTGAACTTGTTCTATGTTTTCCATTTTTCCACAGGGCCTCGCGAGATTTATTCTGGTTCTGCAGAAGCATCCGAAACTGGTAACGTACAAAGCCCAAGCGTACCACATCAAGTGTACATACAACACCGGTGAAAAGACAATCGCCATTGGTTTTAACGTGTCGATGCTGACAACCGCTGGTACCATCGCTAACACTGGACCTCCTCCAACATGCCTCATGAAGATTACTGACCAATATGGCGGTGACATTACGAAGGCAGAGATTGGAGATCTGTTAAGGTTGAGGGTGATAGTAGAGCCGTCTCACATCTACGGAGGCTTCGCGAGGAGCTGTGTTGCTCTCACCTCAGGCGACGGTGAAGATATCGACTACCAGGTAACGGACGAGAGAGGCTGTGCCAGTGACCCTGCCGTCTTCGAAGAGTGGCAACTAGACCAGGATAAAGCGTTGGTAGCTGACTTTAACGCTTTTAAGTTCCCGTCTTCTAACTCTATTCGATTCCAGTGCAACGTCCGTGTTTGCTTCGGGAAATGTCAACCCGTAAATTGCGATGGCTACAATGCCTACGGCAAACGTAGAAGACGTCAAGCGATAGAAGAAGACGCGGAAGTATTCTTTGAAGACGAATCAACCTACGATAGTCAGTTGAGGGAGATAAATGTCTACTCTCAGTCAATTTTGACCATCGAGAGCAGAACTGGCCGACTCACAGCTCCACAAGGTAACTTTTGTCATTTACTTTTTCGAACAAGGTGTGAAAAATTTTCTAAAGTGAATTGATTTCATCTATCAATATTTTACACTTCCGCCATTTTCATGAGAATATATTTTCGCTTCTGTAGAAACCGATTATTGGTAGGCCATTGATGTTCTAATTTGTGCGTAGTTCATTAACTAATCCATACTTTTCGTTGTCGCTACAGAGGTGCAGACCGGCCCTGACGAAGTGTGTGTGAGCAAGTGGGGCTTCATTATTGCGCTGGTAATCACAGCGCTGCTAGCGTTGGTGGCTGTGGCTGTGGCGGTATCGTGCTGGCTCATGGCCTACAGAAGCAAGCCGAAGCACAGCGGTCCTTTGCCTCACCCGGCAGGCTTCCCCAACCCACTCTTCACCACTCCTCAACCGTTGGCAGAGCCCACACCTGACTATCTATCCTAAGACCTCTAGTTATCTAGATATAGTCTCTCTATTTGCTTCCATAAAACGTAGCACAATTCTCATTCTTTGGATAATGATCGTTAAGTTATTGTTCAGGAAATGAGGAACGAAGCTGCGCCCCTTTACCGGGTCGAATTCCTAGTCATCATGTGCGCGGGAGATCAACGAAGATCGTGCGACAACTTGCTTTGATCTTCTTACTAATGACTCGACTTATTTCTCGTATCTGTGATTATTACTTTACTATAGGCCAGAAGTTGCTACGCTCCTAACTTCAAGAGAGAACATATCCTCTTTCTACTTTGAACTGGTTACCTGAAAGAGCGTAATGATACACTCAAAGAAATGAGCGGCCGTACTAGCTCACTTCAGTCATGGGTCTCATAATAATATTCCAGAAAGTATTCCGTTCCCAAGATGCATAGACCACTTGAGACTGATGAAAAGTTAACATGAACTGGAAGTGAGCAAGTGACGGAAGATTGGTACGAGTAATACGCGTTCAGAGAACGGATTCTACGATGCAATATCCTAAATGATAATGATTTAATATTAAGAACCTGAAATAATTTCTGTATAAAGTTGCTTGTCTATGAAACTTCCGTGAACGAACGAGATTTCTCTAAAACTCGTATTATGAAATCGTTGCGGGAGGGACTGTGTACATAAAAAGACGAGACCTTTCTCTCGTAGGTAAGCTGTAACAGTGGCATTCTATGAATTTAATGGTGCGGTGTATTTTCGTAGAGCTACACGAAATTAATGATATGGCGAGACTATTCAAGCAAAGCCCTGCTGACAAGGTGATTTTAGCGCGGAGTAGGGCGATGACGCAGATGTCTCTATGTGCTCATCCACTTGCCTCTGCTGGTGGCAACCAAATCTCCTTCAGAATTGTACAATAAAATTCGATAGGATGCTAGCTTTAACTCAATTTTATAGTCACTTTACAATTATTAACTTATGAATCTTAGGACATTGGTATTCTTAATGTTTCAAATATGCGATGATTAGAAGCACAAGCACCAGGTGTGGTATGAAATCTCTTTTCTGACACCAATTAACTTTAGAAAGATTGATCACTTTTCTGAAATTAATTCTGAAAAATCAATGTATGTGCATCAAAATGAAATTCATTATTACTCATTTAAACTTGATTTATGCATTGTCATTGGTGATCAGATTAGAAAGTGGATACCACACGAGCCTCTAGAAATGTGTAGTGTGGGCAGTTGAAAGTCATGGAGGCTATGAGGAGTTCTTATTTTGAAAGAAACATATTTGAGACACGTTATGAAGAATCTAAACTTTGATCGCTTCACAAGTCCTCGATTGAGCTACTCCAGTACAACTTCAAATTGCAGATCTAGCTAAAGAACTCCTCCTATCTACTTGACTTTCTTTGTCGTTTTAGGACAAGGAAGGTAGAAGAGACGCACGCCATCACCTTTTTTCACCTGTTAATACAAGCATCATCGCTCCTTCGCAAATGGAGCTACTCTACATATACTAAGGATCTTCTAGATGCTCGTGAGAAGCCAATTGGCTGATACATTTTAATGAAGAGCATGTGAGCTCATATAAGGAACAGACTTAGAATTGCCATTTGAAAGATGAAAGTAATGAGTGTTTTAAGTACATACCGCTGACGACTATACGAAAACTTACCGAGTAAAGTATACTTTGCCAAAAAATGCAAAATTCTTTATAATAACGTACTAACAAAAGTCATGTGAATTTCACATGTACGTATACTAATTTTATAGTAGCTCAATTGTCTTTTCTGCCAATATTATTTCATACCCAAGGGTTGTGACCAGGTACAGACTAGGCTGTTCTGTGCCACTGGCCGGAAGACCACTCAACAGCCGGTGGACTTGGAATAGCCTTCAATGCACTCCCGCTCGCACTGTCTCATTTTTCATTTGCCTCGAATGGTTCACCCTTGAATAGCGGGTCTGTTACTTGTACGAGCATGCGTCTCATGCACAGTGGAAGCAATAGGTGCATTTCTCGGCTCGTATCACCTGTGTATTCATATCGGACAGCTATTGATTTTTGAGACGATGAGAGCGGTGTTAGTGGATCCAAGTCACATTCTCTATTTCTTAATTTAGTCCTGGTCAGTTCATTTGCTCTCCGTAACTTCTGCTTCTAACTCGTTGAGGCAAGTCTCTTTTGGCGACTGTTGATTACTTCGAATGCGTAGGTGTCTATTTTAATTGGCGTAAAATATTTAACTTGCGTAATCCATGCTAAAGTTACATTTTGTTTAACAAACGCCTAGCAAGAAGTTTTCAAGAAGCGCCGAGGGAACTCTTAAGCCAAAGCTGTTACTTGTTAAAGAATGTATGCTTCATGATGTGGGTCTGCACTAGAGAGCTGCAATAGCGTGACAGTCAGAATGATCAGTCGATTCGTTTCACTGTCGTAGTAAGGGCATGACAGTGAGTGCCGGTCACGATCGCTCTGAAAGTTCCGCTCTTGCACTTTATCGCGCTGCTGCAGCGATTCTATCGACTGCAGCGGCGAGGTGCCTCAGTGTACGCCACGTTAGCTATAATGTAAGGAGCTCAATCATAGTCTTTGCTTCTCCGCCGCGTTCAAGCGAGAGCTTTTACACATCTATGCTTGTTCAAGTAACCTCCGTATAGATAAAAAGTTTAGTACTGCATTGATACCGTTAGTACGGATGACAGTCAGTTGTACTCGTCACTCAGAAGTTGGCTTATCAGAAATACACTTCACCCAATTCCTCGACATGACGTGGAACAAAATTCTGGTTGAACTGAAATTGAAGTAGAAATTCTTGTAAATGGCGTTTCGAACGTCTTCAATATATAAATACACAACTATTGAATTCGAATGACTAAAATGGTTATTTTAACTATTCAAAATCATCACGCAACGAGCGTCGAGTTTTACTGGCTGTTACCCGTTGAATCGAATACAATATTTTCGCAGAGACTTGCCTCAGATTATCAAAGAACTTTCCATCCGCTGTAATTTTAACCCGTAAAAGGCTTTTCAAGTTAATATTCCAGTAACAACCAGTGTTACCAAATTGAAGTAAATAATAATAAAATCCTTTTATTCTTCATCCTTTGTATTTGAATTCACAATTAATATGACCAGCAAGATCTTGACCGCCATTCTCTGAATGGCTCAGATCTCAGTAAAACGCTCTTAGAACTTTAAATTCCGAACGCTTCATTTGAATTTTGTACTCTTTCTAAGCTACAATTAATTCCAGTTAGAGCATAACGGGGGTAAACTTAGCCAATGCGAAGACTTTCATGGATTATTGCTCATAATGACAAAAACTATTTTGTTGCGGTGACTGTAGTTGGTGACTGTAGCTGTGCGACGACTGCCCTCGGAGTGTCCAGGACTGTTGCAAGGAGATACCTTAAAAGGAATTCGATTTCGCGAGAGACTGTCGACAGCGGTCTATCAAAAGCCCTTCTCCGGGGTTTAAAGTCGAAAGATTCAGTTTCAATAAAAGAAATGTAGAAAAACTACTATTGCTTGCGATGACGCGTGACATGGGTACATGGGTCCAGCTGAAGCAGGAAGCGTTGCAACGACACGCATTTCTCTACATTAAGCCAGGCATCGGGAACACTTTGGATCCGTTAGCGAGCTCAAATAAATCGAGGAAAAATTTTGATATAGTCAACTCTGGCGGAAAAAGCGTCGTATAACAAGTGATAACTTCTGTGAGTGTGTTACCACACAGAGACATGCTAAGATTTTCAAAATTAAAAACGACTGTTACAACCGGACGCATTAGAAAACATTTGGCTCATGACAAGCAACTTCTCTCGAAAAAGGCATCATAGATTTTCAATATAACTTCCGAATTACGATAAATGGCCCAGATAATTTATGAGGCGATCGCATAAGATTCTATTACATCCACTACCATCGACGCACAATGCGCGTGGTCTTTTGTGAAGTGAAATTTTATTTTTTTATTAAAAACCCTGAGCAAATGTGCTAAGCCTTCTCCATGCTAAGGTATTGAAGCAGGTTATGATACTAATTTGAGATAGAATGTACCTAAATTTCACGCCCAAAACAAATTTCCACGATTGCATCACAAAGTATGTGGCCTTGGATTTTATTTTTCTAAATAAAATACTAAACTTTGCATTTGCAATCATCCACTAGATTATCGAACTTGTCCAAAATGAAACAAAAAAGCTATTAGACGAACTACTTACAGTACAGAAGGCAGCGCTTTAGTGACTCGGACTATCTCGCTGCGACAAAGAAGGGACCATTTAGTATGGGCCTTGAGAGAACGAAGAATCTATACACAAGGTGTGTTCTCGCACACTATCCCCTGCGCATAGAAACACCAAGTTGAAAATCAAGATGAAAAGGCAAAGAAGATAAAGCGAAAAAGGTATGAAAATTAGAACAAGCAGAGTAGGAACAAGAGAGAGAAGTCCCGAAGGCCTATTTATAGCTGAGGTAAACTTAATTAAGAGTGCCCCTGAGGTCACCAGACCTCATAGCGTACGATAGACCACTCTAACCCTGCTGACTATCGCTGTTAAACAAAATGCAGGGTACGGTATAATCGAAAGTAAAATTGTAAATGAATAGAGAAGCGAAAAATTTCAAAAGTACGTTTACTTTAAAACTTTATAGCCAAGATATTGTAGATCAGAATTCCAGTGAAATTGACCTAGCAAATAATTGATTTTAACTATTTAACAAAATGCTAAAAAATATAATACTTATGCATTTGAACGCGCTCAAAATGGAAGTTGATATTCATAGAGCCAGAAAAGTAACTCCAACAAGCTTGACTTGTATAAGACGAATTTTTCATCACGCATGTGTCGCACGTGCGGGTGGCAGTTAGCCTCGGAAGCAATCGTTAATAAGAATTAGCCTACTACACGGCGCGCAATCCACTAGAAGAGAAGCACAATAGAAACCACACCCATGTTCCCGACGATTTCACGAATTGAGGTACTAGAGCGTCAAATTTCTGACTCAAGTGAAAATTGAACATATTATTGAACAATAATAGAGTCATAAGTCAAAAAAGTGAACATCTACTATAACTGCGATTTGATTAAACATTTTGTTCGGTATCTCTAAATTCAACTTTTATTGTATTTATAAAAGGCATTTTGAAGTACGTGCTCAAGCTACAATAGAAAAAGGAAGCCATTTTCATGAAGGAAGCAAGACCGTCGAGTTCAAGTTTACGCAGGTACTTCCCTCGGCGCCACCTGATTTCGTCCCAGTTGACTCGCCCCCTCCTGCCTTAGGTGAGGCCATCATATCCGCGCCTCGTATCAAAGAGCGGCCGCTTGAAAATCTCGAACGCGTAGCATTGCTGCTGCCACCGACTGCAGCACTCGTGACGACTACATCTTTGCTAGTAAGAGATGCATTCAATTGGAGAAAAAGGGAATTATTACTGTTACACGATTTATCATTTGTCAAGCAGCTACTGGTAGCTTTCGAAGAAGTAAGTCCTAGTTTAAGTGGGTCAATGAAGCCAATACGAGCAGAAGCTGCATCTCTCGGTGCCCTGGCCACGGGGTCTGCTGGCTGGGCTGCTGGCGCGTGCGGGCAGCGAATAGGCAGGGTTAGCGTGGACGAGGACGACAGCATTGCTGCTGACACTGAACTGATCTCAGGTCGGGTCGATGACATACCTGAAATAGGAATAATTATTCGTTTTATACGGAGTAGCCGTTTTCGAAGAAATTTCACTGAAATATAAGCAATGAAAGAAGCTATTAATTCCAACACGGTTGACGTACAGTACATCGTTGGATTTTTGATGCCTTGTAACTAGTGACGCGTGAGTGATGTGAGGAAATAGATATTTAAGCTTCCTTTACCATGGGAAGCACACCAAGCTTCCGTGAAAATCAGGTTGCCCCAGTCAGGAATCGAACCCTTACTGCTCAGCTGTGAGCGCAACATGGTAACAGTACACTATGGAGATAGGAAGGAAATAGAGAGGAAAAATTCTTAACTTCGAACACTTTTACCTGAAATCAACATTTAGGACATGATTTAAAACTGCATTACGCGCTCATTACCACGATTCAGTGTCTGCTATGTACCTAGGAATAGGGGAAAAATGACTCATCGGTAATGTGAACCAGAGTCGACGCATATTTAGGTTGCACCATAAACAATACTCTTATAAGAGTCGTAGCGATTGTCTTAATAGGCTCAAATGTACCAAAAGTATTTGAATACATCATCATCTTGAAAAGATCATAGTAGGCCAAAAATATTGGAAACTTAGAGCTGTAGATTCCCATAATTAAGAAGAGCAATAGTGATTACCAATAATTGACAATAAGAATGACAACGGTGTGGTTATACCTGCGTAATATTTGAGTGACATTCTATGTGGGTCTCTAGTGAGCCCCACCTCCAACATCTGCTAAGTTAAATTCAGGAAAAGCCTTTATTAAAATGTGAATGAATGTCCAACCCAAAATACTTGATATCTGGAAGAGTTATGTCAAAAATTGCGTGAATGAGACCAATGACGCATTTCAATTTCCTCACGTGATCAGAATGGATAAAGAAGAGGTATAATATTATCATAATACTCAAGAATATACCCACGCATTTTACCAGTTACACACGCAATGCGATGCCGCTAGAGATGACTGCATTCGTTAAAAAAGGAGAGACCTCTTGACTGTTGCTCTTCAAGATCGTAGGTTACGCCTACAACTGCGTGAGAAGGTTGGACTCGAATGCATCATTGGTGCCTGTTAGCAGTTTAGTGCAAACGTTGCGGCTCAGTCAAGTAGTCTTGAGTCTTCATGAGTTTCACAGCAGTCAGCATACTCCAAATGACAGCATAACCATTACTCCCCGACGAACAGGCGAGATTCAGTTTTAGCCCATTACTCAGTTCGTGTTAGTCTGAAAAGTTCTCTGAACAGATACCGCACTCTTTAGAATTAATTGTCGAGTTTAAACAGGCGTATGTACAAATTGCTATAATTGTAACGTTATGTTACTTACAATAAATTGGTTCTCGATTTCCCAGTTTTCTTTTATTCGTGATAATTTTCTTCCTTGATTCCACAAGAAAATTCTTAATAATAGCATTCACGCATTAAAAAAATTGGGTTATTCCAGCTACAGACACACGCATAAGACAAATTGTATTAACTTATCACTCTTAACTTTCTTGTAATTTTCTATACAACTTTAATCCTTATATAAATATGCTACATACTATTTATTTTTCCTGCCGCTACCATCGAGTTTGACCGACGACATCGTGATTATGTTTTCTGAGCCAATCCCCATTATTTTGTTAACACAAATAAAATCTTCATCCCTTCTATTTAGAGACAAAATTAACACCATTTTGAAGGTATAACAGCCATAGTGGAAATGCCCTTTGACAGACTATGCCACAGAACTGAATGTAAGTCTAGTTATTAACGTCAGGAAATAAACTGCAGGAAAAGTGTCTCACTTCTCTTAGCTTTGGGGACAATGGGGCGAAGTGCAGGAGATGCAGAAATAACTTCAGCGGTCCCTACATCCTTGCTTCTGTCCCCTGCAGCAGACTGGGGCGTCTGCCTCCTGAAAGGAGGCACAAGGGGCGCCAACCCTGCCCCCGAGCTCGAGCTGTTCAGGCTACTGGCAGCTATGCCGGACAAGTTTGTGCCGCTTGAAAGAGGAGTGAAATGCGCCTGGTGGCTGCTGTTCGATGCTAAGAAACTTCCCAAGCTGCTATTCAAGCTGGTACCTGAAATAGAATTATATATAAAAAATGAACACGCTAAGCAAATGAATTAAGTTTTCTGAAATTGCCTTTCTTGTTGGAGACAAGTATTTGCTTGAGAGATGGCTGACGGATAAGCTGAGAATACGAAGTTTTTACTGCACAAAAATGCTGCAACTTAGACAAGTAGTAGTATTACATAGTAGCAGCAGTAGTAGAAGTAGTAGTGGTGGTATTAGTGGTGGTTGTAGTGGCAGTAGTAGTAGTGGTAGTAGTAGTTGTGGCAGTAGTAGTTGTGGTAGTAGTAGTAGTGGTAGTAGTAGTAGTGGTAGTAGTAGTGGTATAGTAGTAGTAGTAGTAGTAGTAGTAGTAGTAGTGGTAGTGGTAGTAGCAGTAGTGGTAGTAGTAGTAGTAGTATTAGTAAGGATAGCAGGGCTTTAGTTACTGAGACTATGTCCCATCGAAAGTGAAGGGACCATTTAGAATGAATTTTGGAGAATAGGAAATCTATGCACAATGCGCGTTCCCACAAACGATCCCCTGCTCATAGAAACACCAAGTTAAGAAGGGAGAGGAAGAAAAGATAAAGAATCATCAGCGAAGAAGGCCTAAAAATGGAAACAGGCAAAGTGGGTACGAAAGATAAAAATCTCAAGGCCTAGCTAAGGCTAAGGTAACCTAACGGTTCTCCTCTGGGAACGCTATTCCCCATAGCATAAGACAGACAAACCTAACTAACCTAACCTCATTGCCCCTGGCTTATCCTATGTTCCCCGAGGGGACAAATCGGACAAATAATATGATAATTCTGCGAATATTCCATTGCAATAGAAAACAAGAGTTGATTTCGCAATGAATATGGAAACAGCAAATGGAACATTTCAGGAAAACAAAAAACGTGTAAGTAATCATTATGGTCGACAATCGAGGTTCGCACCGAGGCAGGATGCAGGCAGCACAGTTGAGACCTCGTCGGCCTTCGAGTGCAAAACAGAAGGGGAGCGCGCCCCCCGGCCTGATGGTCCACAGGCGCCGCGAGCGGGGGACCCTGGCACGCTGCTGCTCAGTCCGGCTCCTCCGCTGCTCTGACCGCCCTCACCTGCGTCATCAGATCAGGACCAGTTTGTCAGTAGCTGTATTTATTCGGTAAGCAAATGTGTGTGATTAATAAACGATCGGATAAGATTATGATATTATTTAGTTTAACACTCACAACAATATGAAGTGTGATCTAAAAAGAGCGAAGAGAAGGGATCATTTAGTATCGACAACAGGGGTGTATCAAACAGAGAACGGGAATCTATGCACAAGGTGTATTCTTACCCAGGATCCCGTAGGCGTAGAAATAATAAGTTAGGTACCTATAAAAAGGAAGAAATTATTAAAAAGAAATGGCGAAGAAGGTGTGAAAATTCAAAGAAGCAAAGTGAGCATAAAATATAAAAGTCTACAAAACCTATTACAATCCAAGACAGAACTGTCTCAACAAGATCGAGCCATATACGGCAGGCAGCAACGCTACTATAAGCATGCCTTTCCCCATAAAAATAGTGCACACGCTGGAACCTCAGCATCCGCCGAATCAGGAACTAACAACAATAATCACTCTAAAAACACTCCAGTAAAT